>JAVQJF010105205.1:0-110151 GCA_036023855.1 Gadopsis marmoratus
ATTACTTTATAGTTTGTTTTTTGTCTCAAATTCATATTTTACTTACTTTTTGTCTTATTCTACTTATTTTTTATATTAAGATTTTATCGCACCAACACACCAAAGCAAATTCCTTGTACGGGAAACCTACTTGGCAATAAAGCTGTTTCTGATAAAAAGAAAATATGCATGTAAAAACAGACTCGGTTAATGCATTAAGGCATTACGGAAGAGGATTAGGGCCACGTGATGTGTTTTTTGAGGTCTGACTTTTTTTTTTACAATTCTGAGAATAAAGTCAGAATTCAAAAATTAATTTCTAATGGAAGCATGTAGATAAAGAATAAAGTTGAACCTAAAATTGAACCACAGAAAATAAGAATGAAACCAATGAAGTACAGTGACCTTGATGCCTTGATGCTTGATGTTTTTGAGATGGTCAATTAAAATGGCATGATCTGGTTTGTCAAAAGCAGCGCTCAGCTATCTGCTGCTAAAAGGAGATCATTCATTACCATTGCCATTGTAAAGCTCTAAATTAAATTCATTAAATGCACCAAGTGCTTCACAGAAGAGAATGCCATAAAATAAAAGTGCAGTTAAGAGAAACAAAACTTGAACAGAACGTAAGAAATGGTAAGCATATAATTAGCATATTTAAAAGTGCAGCAGTGCATGAAATTAAATTGAAAATGTTTTAAATGTTTAAAACCAACTAAAAAGCAAATTGCAGATAGCTAATTAAAGGATATAGTGAAAAGATTAGTTTTAAGCTTGCTCTTAAAGAATTAGACTTTAGACTTTTATGACTTTTATTGTCATTCGAGTGCAACAAGTGTATACAGAATGAAATTTCGTGGTATAGGCTCAGCGCAATACTTAACTCTGCAGCATTCAAGCATTAGATAGTAGTGACAAAAGATAGCCATTTCACTGCAGTTCAACAAAAACTGGAATCAAAAGTAACCAACATCTTTAAGTTTGCAACTGTAAAATCTATACTTCATCTCAGTTTTCATAACCCCCAAATTCCCAGAGAAAATAGAGGACCTGACCTCAGCATCCAATATGGTAGTTACCGCTCTTGTGTTGATGGGAAGTAAACTGCGCTCAATTCTACATATGTCCTGTGGAGGGCAGCAATACAACGTCACTGCGTGCAGGCGGTCGTCGCAGCATCGTAAAGAAGAAGAAGCGGTAGCATCAGCAGCATCAGTACTCGGGGCTCGACTGTAACTGTCATTAGACAAGACGCATCCAGACAGTTCAGCTAAATAAGTGACGCTGCATATTGCAATGGTTACACCGCCAATCTGTGCTTTCACGGTAGACACGCCGGAGCTGCAATGAAGGTGTAGTTTTCTTTATATAACCTCTGCTCCAATTGTAGCTCCGCTTAGGACTATCGCCAACAGCAGCCAGCTAATGTTACCTACTGAAACGCGAGCTTCCTGTCGCTGTGTCGCTGACGTTATGGTACCTAGCCTGTGCTAAGCTAACTGTCAAAGCGGTCGGATAGGCTGCAACTCTGTGACAGCAGTTTTAGGCATGAAATGAATTGGGTACATTTGTTTTGAAGGTTCGTTTATAGTTCTGCTTTTCGTGCAACGTACACGTCAGCTGCTATCAAAAATAATTTCACTGTTGCACTTTTAACTGGCTGAGTTGTCTGCTTATCTCGTGGCAATGTTTTGATAGTTCTAGTTGCGTGATCTTCCTGTCTGCACGGTGTGTGCTTTATTGTATTAAACTAACACCGTGGATAAAGGCTTTTAATAATCTCATCTATATTAAGCACCCATGTGTGGCCATTAATCCAAAAGGTCTTATTTCTGTGGTAATCAAGTCTATTAAGGCCAGTTCAGAGCGAAGATTCACGATGAGACGAAACCGTTTCGGGGAAAAGTTCCAGCAGTGTGAAATAAAGGTTACCTGGTGTAACCCCAGCTCTATGAGTAAGTGCGATTACAACAGCAATAAGATTAATGTGAAGGTGTTTTTGTGACTACAGGCAGGGGCCTCATCCATGTGGGCTTCATGCTGTGGTCTGCTGAATGAAGTCATGGGTACTGGGGCCGTCAGAGGCCAGCAGCCAGGATTCGGGGCCGGCGCTGGACCCTTCAGATTTGCCCCCAGTGCGGGATACTCCACATACCCGCCCAATACCTCAGGGAGTCCCAGTCTTGTATGCAAGGCCTGTGGTCAGGCCTTCTCAGTCTTCAGGAGGAAGGTAGGTATCTGGATGTTCTGTGTGATGTCAGTTAATTGGTCAACTTTAGGTGCACGTGTAGAAGCAGAGGGGAATAGTAGATGAATATCTTAAACAAGTACTAATTACTTGCTGTACTTTTTCGATGGGATGTGGAAAACTACTAGTCATCTTGTTTTTGCATGCACGCTCGTTTTCTTGTCTACATTTGGGTCTTCAAATTTTGTATGTTGGACTTAAAATGAAAAGTCAATTAAGTGTATAATCACAAAACACAAATTATTAAAACATTGCTGCAAGAAAAATTTGAAAGCACTTGTATAGAGCAGAGCATTACTGACCACTGAAATGTGTGTTTAATTAAATTCACGCCCAGAGGCTACTAATTTCTCTTGTGCTGTTCTAGCTGATTGCAGAGACAGATGGATAACATACTTCTTCTGCTCTGTAATATTGCCTTCACTGAGTGCTCATGTATGACTCAGGGTCTCATTCCGTCTGAACCCTGCGCTTCACTTTCTCACAGTGCCAGTCGAATCCCACGTCTTGCATTTATTACTGTTTGATGTTTGTCACATAAAAGAAATGGGCTGGCTCCTGTCTCTGTGCCTGGAGATATAGAGCAGATGTGAGTGATTGAAAAATTCACGAAAGGTCTACTGGCACTGATGTCCTTTCCAGTAATTTGTTAAATGTTGTATCTCTGTGTTGTTTTACCTATTTTTCCATCACATCACAAGTTTTAATGTTGAAATTTTAAAATAAGGATCAAATAGAAACATTTGGCCACATTTGTATGTCAAATCAAGCGTTCTTTTATGAGGGGAGTTCTGGCAGTAATACATGGGTAGAGGTTGTGCATAAATCCCAAATTGCCTCATTACCATCTTGTTTTTTTCACTCTGTTTCTGCAGTATATTTGCTGCGACTGCAAGAAGAGCTTCTGCTCTTTGTGTTCCATGCTTCAGGAGAATCTGCGCATTTGTGCCACATGTCATTTGCTGAAGGCAACAGCCTTTCAGCGGCCGCGGCTCATGCGCCTACGAGTTAAGGACCTGCGTCAGTACTTGCTGCTCCGTAACATCCCCACCGATACCTGCAGGGAAAAAGAAGACCTGGTGGACTTGGTTCTCTGTCACCAAGGCATTGAAGAAGAGGAGGACCCCGACACGGGCAGCCTACACTCGCGTTCCCTGTATACGCCGACCCCTTCTACCACGCAGTCTGCATCAGAGCTGTCTACTTTGGTCGCCTCTCAGGAGGAGCCGCTCAGTGATAGCTCCGATAACAACCAGGTCAGGATCGGCTTTAAACCATGTATGGTTTTTAATGACCCCACACATCAGTCATATCCATTTGATTACTTGCAGAAGCGCTGAAGTAAATCTACTAGCCTCTCAGTTTTGAAACCAGTCATCATATGGCCCTTCCTGTTTGAGCTCAAATCTTAGTTTTGGTTTGTATTTTCAGTAACGGTGGCTTCTATGTCCAAAGCTTACATTTCAAAAGAGTGCACACTAGTGTTTTTCCACAGTCTTTAGGTTACTTGTGCAGATCTTAGTACATCATGTCATCACTTCAGGCAGACTATTGTTGAGCTGCCACAAATGTGTTAATGGCAACCACTTGACCTGCTACCAAAGATTAAAAAAAAAGTGATGAAGTGAGGTTCATTGTTGATCATTTCATTCTGGCTTTACTACAGTTTGTAAACCAGGTAAAAAGAAACTGACCAGGATTTTAGATGGCAGAGAGGCAAAAAGTACAGGAGAGAACAAGAAGCATCACAGCTAGCACTGAAATGGAAGCTCAGCTCCAAGCAGCCAGGATCCACTATAAATACTTGTACTTGGCCTGTTTAGGGAGCTCTAAGCTTTTCTATGAATGGAAGGTACAAGGCATTGTTCTCCCCAAGACATCAATGGGCTGTCCAAAGAGCGTCTCATCCTAATCCTCAGTTAACTGGATCGTTCTTTGCATGTAATGTACACTGATGTGTTGCTATTGCTGCTGTTGTGTTACAGGATATAGGTGATGCCACATCTGTGTCTCTCCTCAACTTGGACCCCAGTGAAACCACTCCTGAGGTGATCTGAGATTGATCACATTTCCTGCTATCATTATGAAATCATTCATATGTGAAGTATTGACCAATGCATTTCGTTTCGTTTCTGTTGCTGGATGTTGATACTGGAGTAGAAATAGAAATACTTTGTGACACAGCTATACATATATAATGTTGTGTTGCAACTTTTGCAGTAAGCAATATAAGGGTTGAAAATTAGATGCTAATACTCAGAAAGCCTCAGCTGGATCTGAATGAAAATACAATGTGACACAATTTATTGGCCAGAGTTTATTGCACACCAGAACATTTTGCTACGCATGCATTCTGAAGCCTCTTTCTCCCTGTGCCGCAAAAAATTACAGTGTCTTAATATATTTCAAACTTTCAAATTTAAGTAGAAAAGTGCTTTTTGCACAAAAGAAGCAGTGATAAACCCCTTTATGATGCACAATGAAAATATAATCACAAGAAGTATCAAGTGGTGGTGCGTTCTGACTATAAAACAACAAATGGAGGATTCTGGGAAGTATCTGCTGTTTTATTAAATCTAAACTTAATTCTTTAAACAAAGTTTGTCATGGGAATCTCAACTTCCAATTTTGTTTTGTCACTTATGTCTTGATTCCTGCTCCTTTTTAGGCGAGTCCGCAGACACGACGTCGGGCCAGAGCGTCTCTCACAGACATCTCCAGCTTGAGGGACATCGAGGGCCTGTCTGTCAGGCAGCTAAAGGAGATCCTGGCCAGGAATTTTGTCAACTATTCAGGGTGCTGTGAGAAGTGGGAGCTGGTGGAGCGTGTCAACAGACTGTACCGAGAGAAGGAGGAGAACAGGAAATCATGTGGGTATCGACTTTGTCTGTCCTTAGTAAATACTGTGTGCTTTGGTTTATCAGTTGTTCGCTATAAAAAATGTCCTAATTAATTAGATGTACCATAGCATGTATCTACGGAACTCAGAGGCTATAGGCTATATTCTAATATACTGTAGGTTGCTATAATAAGCTGCTATAGTAACTTTAAGTTCTTTTTCTTGCAGTGGAAAATGTGAGCAGTACTGTAACCACAGGTAAGCTGTCAACTGTGTCGTGTGCGTCAGTATTGGATACCACATCCTTGTTTCTAACCATAGAAACCTAATGTCTCTGCTCCTTCTCACAATATTTTATACTGTCGGTAATGATAAGTAGCACTGATCACAAGCAGGCTCATTCAAATTAGTTTTCTCTTTCCGAATCATGATGAAATGTCTCTTGCTTGCTTTACTCTTCCCACACTAAAGTGGTGGCCTTCCCCCCTCCCATCTGCAACGGTGCCATCAGAGGTAAGGCTTACAGGTTGCTGGCTGCTGCTGCCATGGTCCCATGCACCATCTGTGACTTGCCTCCATCGTACAAACAGTGTAACCACCACATCTGTATTCACCGTGAACCTATTCTCATTCAAATTTCCTCTTTGTAAATCCCTTTGTGTGGTCTTCCCTTTTACTCTGAAGGTCTCTGGATGTTGATGAAAATGAATGTTCAATGTGCCCAGCAACAGAAATTGAAATATTTCAGTTTCATGATCCAGGAACATTAATCCACCATGAGATCAATCTCCCTCAGTCATTTACTCGTATATTCAACATGTGAAGCTGCTTATACTGAGAACTGCAGGATGTTGGCTGTGTACATTCACTCTCTTTAGCAGCACGCTTCCACTCCGGCGATAAAGACTGCTTGGTTGTCATAGAAACATCTTGACACATACCCATACCAGGCATTGATATTTTTGAGATTGCAAGCATGACCGTACCAAGATATGGCACACTGGATAAGACTGCATGGTGCATCACTCCGTTTACAGCACTTTCTTAACATTTCCAGTCACTTCTCTGTGTCTTTGTCTTGCAGATGGTGAGAAGGGTCCGCTGACGATCCACGACGACAACCTCTGCAGGATCTGCATGGATGCTATGATCGACTGCGTTCTCCTGGAGTGCGGTCACATGGTCACCTGCACCAAGTGCGGCAAGAGGATGAACGAGTGCCCGATCTGCAGGCAGTACGTTGTGAGGGCCGTGCACGTCTTCAAGTCCTAATGCATCACTTCTTCAGAGCAGCAGCTCAGACTGAGACTGTACCTTAAATCAACCATGCAGCTCACAACCTTTGAATCCCCAAAAGACATTGTTTGCACATTGAAATATTATGAGAAATGTGTTTTTCTTAAGAATTTGACTCTCGAGTTTCACCATTGGGCAAGAGTGTAGGATCATACCCTCCAATGAGTCATGCCTCAAGTAAACATATCTCTAACTGTGTTCATTCTTAAGTGTCTGTTTAGCTTTTCTTACAATTTATCAAAGCAAAGAATGTGTGGCACACAGCCACGTGCAGTCTTGTTCAACACAACTCATCACCCTCAGATCTGCCTATAAACTGTAGCTGGCACTCAGCTCTGCTTAAGAGCACCTCTCTTTACAACTGCTGCAAGTGACTACATATCTTACTTAACACAGGACAGACGCATGCTGACCATGTGCCCCACCACAGTAGAGAGGGGGTGCCAAAGGGTCGTGCTTCTTCTCACTGTGGGCCAGTGTGCGGCTGTTTTAACAGAAAGCACTTTGTTCACACTGTTAACGCACCAGTGCTCACAACCCACTGCAAAACTGACCAGTAATGGTGGCGGAGGTAGAAAGTGTGCTAATTCTAGAATACGTGAGTTTGGAAGGGCACTAATGTTGTTTAGGTCGGTGGAAAAAGCTAATTAGAAATCTTTGAGCTTGTTTTCTTTTCAAGTTATTGTTAGTCAGGCCACAAAAGAGCTGGTGCTCGGCAGTCGATCAATGCGTTATCAATTTTATTCACTTATTTTGTTATTGAAGCACTTATTGTAATGCATTCCACATTTAAATGGTCATACAATGTCTGTCATTACAGCAATAGCTAACCTCCGCTGTCACCTCTGTCCTGTCTCTGCACTTTAGTGGAGACAAAAGACACAAAACGGTGCTAACTCATCCAACCATCTTCCTGATTTCCAGCTGAACTGTGGATGTGAAACTGAATGTTTTTATTTTTAAGCTATATTGTCGAGTGGAATGACGTGTCCATGCGTTTTACTTGATTTTCTCATGTAGGAGTAATGTATTGAACTAACTATTCAAAGATATAGCTACGAGTTTACTGACACCTGTGGTATAGAAAGTATATAGAAATGACTTGCTAATGTACATTTGCATATATTGATCCATATGAGATGTATATATCTATATTTTTTTCCATTTGATTTAAATTGTGTAATATCAGATTATTGGAATGTCGCTGGGATTGATAAACCATTATTATTACAGAGTTACGTTTTCCTGT
Source organism: Gadopsis marmoratus (assembly GCA_036023855.1). NCBI lineage: Eukaryota > Metazoa > Chordata > Actinopteri > Centrarchiformes > Percichthyidae > Gadopsis > Gadopsis marmoratus. The sequence goes on from JAVQJF010105205.1 coordinate 7,612, forward strand.
CAAGTGGTTTAATCTGCATATGTTTGCTTGAACCAGAGCATGACAAGAACCTGTATGACACTGGTTATGTTATTCCTAATCTTCTCCACCTATAAAACTCAATTTCCTAGTTTTATTTTCCCCATTTAGAAGTATCCAGCTCTGTACTGTACCCACACAAAGTCAACATCGCTGCTATTACAGTAAAGCTGTACCGTACAATCTTGAGCAGTAGCAGAGCAGGTTGCACTTTTCCTTTAGAGATGGTGCCAGGTTTGGTCTTTGTATTTGGGAATGTCTTTATTTTGGTAATTAAAGATTTTAATTAAAGTCTGTTTTTGTATACTCATGCATCACAAGCCGTGTCCCTGTACTATCTTGGATAAAGTGATTAAACATTTCAGCATTAATCAAATTCAATCAGTCGATTGAATTTTGTTGTAATTTTTAAGGTAAAGAAACTAAACTCACCCAAATTCGCTGACTTTAGCTTGTCAAAAGACTTGCAGGGTTTCTGGTTTTCATTGGTAGTTTTGGACAAAACGAAATTTACAAACTTCACATTGGGCTCTGGAAAATTGCACAAGACAGCTATTTAACAAAGGGGCAGGAACAATAGAAACTCCCTAGATTTATTTTGGGATAGTCTTGCCCTAAATGACATTTTCCACATTGTGAGAATTAAAATGTAAACCGTAAAATACATACCGTGTATCACCGAGACCCATTCACGACGAGATATTTCAGCCTGGAGAATAAATCGACTCATTCCCGCTGAGGCCGTGACCTGTGATGGAGAATCACAAGCAGCCAACGTCAGAACTATATCTGACCCCTGCTTTAAAGAACAAATCAACCTGGCATAGCTCCTTTCCATAATGAAAATTGACAAGACTAAGTGATGGTACAAGTGAAATTATTTTAATGAATATTAGCACTTTGCTTTTGGATTTACAAATATAAATTATCACATTCACCTGAGGTGATAGATTACAGCACAACACCCAAATATACACACAACACCTACGGTATGGAGTTATCTAAACATTTGCAAAGGAGTTATTTGCAAAAGTCTTTCACGTAGTTGCTTATTTAAACCTGTATGGAGAGCCAGGTGTGTGGGGCTGACTGCATTAGAGAAAGTTAAGTTTCAGCTGAGTTAAATTATTTGCAAGCATTGTTTGACCCAGCTCTGAGACATCCATGTCAAGTTAATGAATAAATACAAACTAATAAAAAAAAATTATAAATTAATGTTGAAATGTTGGGAGAAAATCCAATCAAACACTCAACAATTCATAAAAGTATTAAGGGAAGTGAAGACGTGAGGGTGTAACAGGAATCTGAAATTTGTTCACTTTATTTTATTCATCTTGAAATACTTTCTAAATATTTGGGAAGTAAATGATAATTTAGTCAGGTATTTATTACTGTGCATGTTATTTTTTGTTTGTCAAATACAGATTTTGGCACGTAGACACTTTGTATGAAGGTAAACTGAGGGAGGGGACCAGTTTCAGTTCACATGCCATACAGTCTGTGATATTTAGCTTCTGCGACACTGTAAATTCATGAAATGCTTGTATAAAAATACTGTTTTCAAATATTTAAGGAAGAAAAATAAACAACCCACCAGTCAATTACAAGTATGTCTTTATAAAAGTACAATCTCAACACAAATACATGCATGCTGCTTCCTCTTCAACTGTCCAGTGACTGTTCATCACCTTCCATTAGAGTCCATCCAAGCTCTCAATTCAGTTTCTTTACTGTGACATGGATTTGGAGACGTATCACAAGACCAGTTTAAAAAGAACTTGTTCCAATAAGTGCAAAGAGTCTTTCAAATATTTCATGTCCTGTTGGGAACTAGCTTGACTTCTGCAGCAGTTTGTCCTCCTTCAGTCTAAACGGTACGCTCACAGACATCTCTGCGATGAACCTTTCACAGGCCGTCTTGGACACCTGCTTGCAGAAGCGAAGGTCGATCTGACAGATGCTTCCGCAGCGCTTGAAAAAATTTAGGGAATGGTCTGTGACCCGGTTACAAACTAAAAGGGAAACAGAGAGAACAATAATCAGTCACCAGCTAAATATTAAAAATACAAAAATAAAAAAAGACGTGGGTAGAAAATTCATTGTCGAATGTCATAATGTCATGAAAAGATCATGTAGACTGCAATGCAATTTGGACAAAGGTAAATTATGTAGCAAGCACCCAACTCTTTCCCATGTGGAAAACTGAAACTGGCCCCAGTAGGCCAACTCAGTTTACAACGATGGCAGGCAGCTACTACATTTACCTTTGACTGGTTGCAAAACATTTGTAAAATTTCACCTGCTGACATCAAGACCCCACCCCCCAGCATTTAAATTACTCTGCAATGTAATTACACTTGCCTGCCATGCATTAATGTAAACATACTCCATCCACTTCCTCTGCAGTTACCACGTGAACACTGATTGGAGGCATGTTCATGGACAACTCTGCTGACATTGTCTATATCAAGAGGGCCCTGTCTGAATACATAAGCACAGCCTCTTCTTCCCGCCTATCCAGGTGTTACCTGTGGCAGCAGGTTAAGTACAGCCTGTGAAGCAGTAAAAGCCACTCTTGTGCTTGGCTTTTAAATGGAAGACATTTGGACATGTTGCAGTAGGAAAAGCACAGGTGTACATAATAAAACAACAGCTGAGTTCAATAAAGAAATTAAATAAAAAAGGATCTGCTTTGGTTTAAGGGTCCTGGTATCCTGGCATGTTGGCTCACTGTCACCTGTCATGGCTTACCGGGACAAGTTACTGATGGGACAAAAAAAAAATGATTATTATTATTTTAAACCTGTCATCGTGTTAGTTTTTTTTTTAAATTTAATTTTCAACTCTGGTTTGAACCCATAATCTGTTGCAGACTTAATGGATGACTGAGGAAGTAATGCACACTACCTGGTCTATTTAAAAACAACTCAACATAGCGACTGGTTCCCCTGATAAACCGTCTGGGGAAAGGGCCTCCCAGCTGAAGCATCTAATTTACTACTGTATCTAACCTGTACGTCAGCCCCCTTTACAACTCAGGAACCCCTGAAATTGTGCCCCTACGCTGCTGTTCTTCTGGTCCCGGTTCTCACCTGACAGGTTGATTTCTGTGAGGGAGTCTCTGGTTGTGGTCCCTGCTGCTGTCAGTAGGTTGACTGACTGATCATTGATATGGTTGCAGTAGCTCAGGTCCAGATTGGACAGCAGAGGCATCTGCCGACAGATGAGACGTAAAGACGTGTCAGTGATGTCCAGCCCCGCCAGCCGCAGGTCCTCCACGTTCCGCAACTTGCAGCGGTTATCCAGTTGACCTGTCACATGAAGAACATTATAGCCAATTTTGTCAACAGTGTCACACAGTAGGAACCACAATTCATTAATACATCTTACCATGAGAGGCAGGAATAAAATAAAAAATAAAAAAAACCCATCCGTGGCCGTGCTTGTGCCGAGTTACCTGGTCTGTTGTCTGTGGGGGGTGAGAGGAGGTCCCTCATCTGTGCGTCTTTGAGTCCCTCTACCCATTGGACATCCAGGGTGCGCAGCAGAGGGCAGCTGGAGGTGCAGAGTGCAGATACAGCAGCCCAAGAACACCCAGATAACTTTAGCACCCGCAGACCTGAAAGACACAGCCACACTTTAAACAGGGCATATGCAGGAATCCTGAAGTTAAACTCCATGCCTTTTTAAGAGTTTCAACATATTTTAAGACTGCAACGCAGTCAAGTTGTAACTGTTTATCAGCAACACACCTTATATTTGCAGACCTATACCCGTACATTTATTTCGAGATTTCAAAACAGTCTTAGTTTGACCTACTTCAGATCGGCCGGGAGGGAACAAAACTCGAAAATCAAGTGGTGACTAGCCCAAAGGCAAGGTTTCTTATAAGTAGTCACATATGCACACTCTCTCACATTATCCCACAGATACCCTGTTTAAAATACAGACGCAGAACAAATGAAAAACAAAAATAAAGACAGAATATGCCTATAGAACAAGAATCACTCATGGTTAGGTACCTGGCAATCTATTAATAAGCCAGCTTAATTGCTTCTTGGAAATGTTGGTCCAACTGAGGTCCAGGGAAACTGGCTGTCGGCGGATAATCCCGCTTAGCATGAGTGGGGTGATGGAGGTGCAGCGGTTCAGATCGATCTTCGTCCAAAGTCGCTTATCACAACACCTAGACATCAGAAAGAAACACGTGTCAAAGCAGAGAAGACCAAACAACTAGCTCATATTGCTCCTCCACACTTAAAAAGAAAACATTTGTACACTCTGTGCAGCAATATCTGAGTTTTTTTCTTTGTGATGTTGAACATAAAAATGTAAACATGTTATTTTAAGTGTGTGCTGTGCATTTACCATCTGTTCCATGTCTTGCAAACTCTCATGCAGACACACAGCTCCTGGTGTGTCAGATAGCCAAAGATCTTCATCCAGACCTCGCGCTGTATGACATGTGTTTTACCGTCTTTTAGAGGCAGTCTGTCGGGAGGCGGGCTTATCGGAGGGGGCCGGATGACGTGCCGCTCCATTTGGACACACTTGGGCGGGGATTGCGGGGGCACCGGCCGGTTGGTTGGGGTACTCCTGTTGAAGCCCAGCGGGGTGATCTGACTCGGGTAGAAGTGACGCAGCTCCCAAGGGGTTCCGTTCATCTCTTTGGTCTTGAGGTGGGGCCTCTGATCCCCGAGTTCACTGCCGTTGCGGAACAACCTCTTGGGTTCCTCGTTCTCCGTCTCCGGCTCCACCTTGAGGGGTTGGCGATTCTCGTTGGCCAGGCAGTCCTCCGTCTTCTGGATTTCCTGGTTCAGTGCTTTGCTCAGCTCCCGGCTCAGTTCTCTATTAGGTAAACGCCGCTTACGGCGAGCTTTTGGACGCGGACCTCTTTCCTGGGTCTCGCTTCCGCCCTCGCTGCTGGGGCCGGCTTGCGGAGAGCTGCAGTGAGACTGGTCACTGTCTCCAATCGGCGTTTTAATGCAGGGATTCAAGAGTTCATTCTTGGAGTCCTTGTCATCCCCTTCGTCTTCAGCATCTCCAAAACGGCCTTTCCGCTCTACACCACTCCGGAAGTGAGGCTCCCTTCCATCTCCGTCCTCCTCCTCATATGCATCTTCGTCCTCCTCTTCTGTCTTGATTTGGTGCAGAAGTTTGGAAAAATAAGGATCATCTGACTTATCCTGCAGGAATAGATGGTGTGAGAAATACTTAATGTTACTTTGGTTAAAAAACAAATAAATCAGTCAGTCGATAAAATCATACAAACCTTCTTCCTCACACCGAGATCCTCTTCATCATCATCATCAAACAGCTTCCTCTTCTTCCTCAATTTGTCCTCAGGCCTGGGCCTGGGCAGGCTGCAGGGGGACAGCAGTGGTGGCTGCCTGTGGAGGGACTCTTCAGGTCTGTATCTGGGTGTCTCCTCTCTGTCCGGTCTCCTCTTGACTGCAGAAGAAGAAACGTCCCCCTCCTCCTTCACAGGCTTCTGTTCCCTCAACAGAGAGCCAGGGAGGTTGGACGCGTACTTGAACCCTGGACCCCTTTTTTGCTTCAATACCAAAGGGGACAAAAATTTGCGAGACAACTTTATACCTTTAGCCTAGCAAAACCAACTGTGCTACAAGTCTACCTAAGGTTTAATAAACTCATCACTGTGACCAAAACACACACAGGGCGTCTGTGGTTTCCTGCCCTGAGTCACATGTCAATCGCTTTCACAAACTAGAAAAGTATAAACAGGAAGTGGCAAGCTGATTAACACACATAAACTGAAACACTGAAAGCAATACTCAATTAGGAAAATCGCCAATACCAAATCTTTTAGCAGTAATTCTTTCTGTTTTCATAGTGAAAACAGTCCCAACACACACCTAGTAAGCTAAATCCTCTGACTCACACATATCTGTACTCACTTTTCCACTTTTCCCAGCATGGTTGCATTTAGGACATTCCCAGCAGTTAGGGAGTTCATCATTCACCACTCCGGAGGCGTCGCTCACCTGATAAACCGACGAGAAAATAAACAAGCTGTAACTGAGTCCTATGTACAGTTTGTTTAACACAAACAACAAAAAGGGAAGTGAAAGTGGCTGTTGTGACGTGTCCCTGCAGATCAGCACAGCTTAGCCATAGTTAACATGCAGACTCTTGCTTCATGTGCTGAATAAAAAAGGGAAGTTAAAGACTCCTGTCTGAATTGTTGTATGGTATGTATAAAACAGAAAAAAAGATATATTATACCTTAGTTGTGCTGCAACTAGACAGTGCTTGTCTGAATAACTGGTTTGACCAAACCTGTGCTAGCAAGGACCTGTTGGGTTTTTGACACAACAGTTACAAACAGGGTGTGTGCTGCTATACCTCACACAATGCTTTTAGCACCGCGACATCACATCATTTTAAGGCAATAAACAAAATTTTGGGTCCTTCAGTAAATGTCCTCATCCCCGAGCACGTGTTTTCTTGAGCATGTGGTGGGAAATTAAATTCACAAACATGATGGGTGTCACACTTGACCCATAAAAACGTCTGAAGCACAACGATGACTGCTTTCGATATTGCGACACCAATCCCACATCTAATTACTTTTGTTGACTACACTCACTTTATGTTACAACGTCCTGGAGTTCCTGGCGCACTGCTTTAACAGAAATGAGTCAACGAGAGAATGTCTGAACTGAAGTGGAGCTGTTCCCAGCCTGGCCTTCTGTACCTTGAGACAGTTGGGATGGACGATCTCGTTGCAGATGGAGCACTCCATCAGCATGAAGTTGAACTTGTCCTCCTCTTCCTCCAGCGTGTCCTCTTTCCCTGCCTCTTTACACACCACACACACTGCCGTGTGGGGCAGAACCGGCTGCATGGATTGAGAACAAATCATCAAGTACGTGCAGGAGCAAATACGTTTAACTCGACAGTTGCGTTTCTTTTTCAGGAGAGAAACCGTGACAATGTGCCTTGCTATTTGTTGTGGCACAATATCTGCATTTCCAGAAAACGTGTGTGTGTGATGCGTAAAAGTGCTACTTTTTAATACACCAACTAGCTTACCGCAATGCACTGCCTCATAATGCAAGACTGCTTCATGCGCCCTGGCCCTCCAAACTTCTTCATGTCCTTGCAGAAGTGACACTCTCCACACTCGGTCCGGAGGCACGCCTCGCACTTGCGGCAGCGTGTCCTCCTGCGTCTGGCTCCGGATGAGCTGCGGTTGGACGGCAGCTTAACGGCCGACGACGTCCCCATCTTGGGCTTGGGCCGGTTGGCTGCCCGCTGCTGGAAGACAAACAGCGAGAGGGTTTGTATGAGGGCCAGAAAATGACGAGACTTCCTGTCAGTGGAGGGCGACAAATGTATTTTAGGAAGCAACAAATGTGTTAGCCACAGTGACGAGGGTCAATTGAGCATCAGGACAGATGTTGCATCAACACGATATACAGATTATTCATTTGTTCGTTTCAGTAGTAACAGACGGTTCCTGCTGCTTTTTGACAATTTCTAGCCAATTTTGGAGCCCAGTTATTTTCAAACTTCCTGCGTATTTGTTGTGATGATTGAATACAAAGGGGAGGCTTTAGAGGATCCCTCTGCTAGAGAAGAATTCAAGACCAAACTTGTTTTCTAAATTTAAGTTGAAGGGTTTGTACATCTTTAGCAAATGGACATACATGGAGACTTGTTTTTAGACAGCAGACACATGCTGGTATTAAAAGTGAAAGAAATGATCACTTTCACTATCTATTGATCTGTTGGTCACATTTACATTTATTAATTTGGCAGATGCTTTAGTGCAAAGCAATGTACAAACTAGATTACTTTCTTGATGGGCAATTAAATGTCAAACAACCGTGAAAAACAGCCCATCACAATTTCCCGGAGCCCAAAGGGGACAGTTTCAGCCCTAGACTTGAGAATCTGAAACGATGTCAGAGGAAAGGATCGCAGACTGTATCATCTGAAAGCCATGCAGTTACATAACCAAAGTGCAACCTGCCCCACAGCCCTGCCCTTTCAGGTGACACACAATCTCTCCATGTGACTCACAAGAGTAAATGAAAGAGAAGGTAACATGGTGATTTAACTCATCTTACATGTTACACACACACAGCTTTGAATCTATGATCATAAATTCATGTTTGTGAATTTCTCACATGTATTTTTAGTCTCTTGCCTGTTGCCATGGCAGGACCGTAAAGCACTATGAAAATAAGAGAAATCACAGACCATTACAGTGATTCTTGTTCTAGCAGGAGAGGTTACCTTGGCAACACGTTTGCCTTGCTGGTGACAACTGTTTGAATAGAGGACTGCAAGAGATGGATAAAAATAAGCTCACAGGAGGAGGTTATGATGTACCGATGCTTTTCTGATGCCATTTATCCGTATCCCATTACTGCTCAATACTACTACATAGAATTTAAGCACATGTTGGTTTCATTTCTAGATATCAACGCTGGGGTGGTATGGACAAGTAAAACAGGTAAAGCTAGATGGAAAATGAACAAGACATTCCAGGCTACTGACAATGTAGACTAGTGCTTTCTGACTGATGTTGCCCAGACAGAGCGGAGGAAGCAATCCCAAATCTGTCAACTGTGACAAAAGAACCAATAATATTGTCCCGATTAAAATTCTCCCTCAGTAAGATTTTGGGAAAGATATGTCAGTTCTTGTAAATTGTTTGTTTTACAAGTTGTTTTCCAGCACAATAGGCTGCGTTTTGCCTGCCGATACTGATGGAGAGTTTAGCCGAGATAGGGAATAATCCATTTGACAGCTTTCCATAACTCCACCCGACTGCCGTGGAAATATGGAAGGGAGACATCAAAGGAAGGGCTGCTGCAGGAGTGGCTGTGACTGTCAACATCACAGTTTTTTTTGTGTTTTTTTGTTTTTTTTACTTCAGGTGCCTCATTTTGTCCATGACCTCATCTGACACCACCGCTTTTCTAATATCATGTCACATCTTAACTCTGGTTTGTAGAGCCACTGAGCAACGTCTCCGCGCTTGTTGCTGAAGCAACAATCAGCTGACCCTCCTTTACTGGAACTCTGTGCAGCAATGTGTCAGGAATTTGGGATTGGCTGCCGGGGCCTGTGAACAAAAACATGGCCTATATTCTCCACGCCGTGCTCTGACTCAGCTTCAGCATGCAAGTTCAGTGGGAGGAAGTCACAAGGCTCACCGTTTGCTGCTCGTGTACAGTGATCCTCCAACACAAATAAAAAAAAACAATAAAAAAAAGTGTGTGTTACAGTCTTCAACAATGTGTGTCACACACACACACACACACACACACCAAGAGTGCTGCAGGTAGAAACATTGTGTAAGCGCAAGGAGCTGGACTCTCATGTCAGCACCTCTCATATTTCTCCTGAGTTGTACAGGCCAAGTGTCTAATGGAGACTTGTGCAATATCTCATAAGCCCCTAAAGCAAACATGCTGGTGCAAAACACTGCTGAAATCAAACTGACCATCATTCTGCTGAGGGGGGGGGGGATGAGTTGAGGGGTCACCGGACCCCAGTTTGGGAACCACTGGACTACCAAGCAACAGAAGTAGAGACACTTCATTGTTCTCCCCATCCCCCCTCCTCGGTCCATGCCTAAACAACATTTTGCTTTCTTAAAGTCTTCTTAAAGGCACAGAGAGGCGAGGGGCAAGTCCAGGAAGTGTGAGGACATTAACCTTAGGAGAAGCACTGTTCATATGGCAGATCGGGGGTACATGTGCAAAATCACAGCTTTTTAAACAGGGTGAAGTTGGATGACCGTGCAGCTAATGGAGGTTCCTGGATGAAGCGGCTCTGTATCAAGAGGTGGTCAGTTGTGGCTGACATGATTAGTTGGTGTCCAAGGTGGAGGGGACACGGTGTGTTGGGACGATTCTAACGAGCAGCCCGAGTCTTCTTTAATTCTGTGTGCGGGAACATGTAGCTCCGTATTTCTCCCAATAACCCGGCGGGGCGTTAAAAAGGAGGTTTCGACGACACCTTTCAAGTCGCCTCGCGTAGATAATAGAGAAGGTTAGAAGAGCGGGTGAAGAAAAAAAAATATTTTTTAATATATATATATATATATATATATATATATATATATATATATATATATAGAGCAAACGTTAACCTGAAAGCAGCTGAAGAAAACCACCATTCCGCTCACAAAAGGCTTCCGTTCGCGCGGCGCACTTTGGGGACAAAAACACACAACAGCACACAGAATGAAATGTGGGAGCTCTGACCTGCTCAGACTCTGAATCATATTCCTCGTCGTCTCCGCTCAATGACAAGGCCATTGCTCCTCTCTCTCATCGTTCGTGAACAGCAGAGAAAACTAACATGGCTGAACAAGCCTCCAGCTCGGCTCACCCCCCCCCCCCCCTTCACGTCACGCCGACACAGGCAGCTGCTAGCGAGGTTCACTGCGCTGCGTTCAGGGACCATGGGAAACACGGCCCAAAGCCAACCTCCTGCTCACTTAATGCGCCCGCAGCGTTCAGGTTGGCAAAAGACGACCGAAGCACACGAAGGCAGGTGACAGTGTCAAATACACGTGTTTTGAATATGAAAGACTATATCAAACTTGACGTAAAGGTAAAAAAAAAAAAAAAAGTGAAGCAAATATGAAAACAATTGGCGCCGCATTGCGTCACAGGAATCTTGTCAGACTTCGTGGCTGTAATTAACGTGCAACATGGCTGCAGCATCGATACTAAAAAGATGGGCAGCTAACGCGAGAAGGTTCACTCCCACGCACGTCCGTCTTCGCTTCTGCTTGATTTTGTGGGGCGTGTGAGTCAGTGAGCGACGGTACAGGTGAAAGTCTTCAAAGTGTAATTTGATTTATTTAACATCTTACTCTTTAAGGGCTCAGTAGGTTGCTAATGGTCTTAAACTTCCGCGACATGCCCTTTTCAGTTAATTTCCATAATGTTATGTGTAATAGGTTTGGTGTCAGTAGTAGCTATTCAGATTTTCTACATGTTGCAGCTTAATGGTCAAACAGTGCAATGATGTTTGACTGGCTAAGTCAGTCACCTGACCTCAGTCCACCTGAACAGGTGTTCCACCTGCTAAACGCCAGACAAAAGGCTACAAGTCATCGAACTAAGCAAGAGCTGAACTACAGGTATCACTAAAATTTCCACTGACGTCTGTGAGTCACAGACTTCATCATTGTTTGCACAAGAATTTCTACAAGATTTTAAATATGATCCTTTTGTTCATTTGTCCAATACATTTGGTTCTCCTGAAATTGGGGGACTGTTTATTTATTAAATGTTTACATTCCCTCACTCACCCTGTTGATCTGATGTTGCCAAAATCAAAGGTGAGAGACAGCATCTCAAATCTCAAAGGTGAGAGACAGCATCTCAAATCTCAAAGTTATTGCCTCACTTAACTCCTGTGTATTTTCGTGTAGAGCCAACACAACAAGAAATGTGTCACTGGCTTCGCCGGGACTGGAAAATGAAAAATGAATTGAAAATGTCTTACTTTGGCATCATCCAGTGGTAGTGTTAAGAATTAGTCTATGACAGACAGCAGGATTCAGTTGTACAGCTAAAAAGATTCAAGCTAAATATTTCTTTCAGGAATTCGCATAATAACACTGTTTGTCAGAAGGGCCTCGTTAATATTTCGGGTTTAAGAATGGCATCTGGTGATGACGAGACTTCAAACTAAAATGTCTGACTGTGCAGGGACAGATTCATAACAACTTGATTGATGTGAGATCACATTTCAATGTGGTCGACATCTAAAAACGAATTAATCCGTCCCTGTTCCAGTGCGAATAACTAACTTTTCAACTATGATATAGCAACAACTGGATTTTACAGTCTTGTACCTAAATCCTATCTCGCCGCTGGCCCATGGACCAAAACAGTGCACCTCAGAGAACAAAACACATCCAGCAGTTCAGTTATTTAACAATTAAAAACAAGTCAGCATGGAGGTGTACTTCTTAGATTCCACTGGCTGTCTTCAGGTCATGACATGAGGTGATACATTTTGCTGCAATAGATGCTGCATACAGTGTCCATCTTAAACATTGACACGAACAGGTAGTTTCCCTTTGTCGGTGCTGCTAATGGTGGCGATGGTCGGCCTAACTATGATGTCATACAGAGGTCCAGTCACTGACTGAGGGGCTGTCAAGCACCTTACTGGCCTACAGAGACCAACTAAAAATCCCTCACTAGCTTCCCACCAACACTGCCAACTGAAGTATGTACTTCTCCTATATATCTGTATCTGAATGTGAAGTTGCACTTGCATTTGTTGATCATTCAAACTGCCTCCTGTGCTGCAGCACACACCACCACCACCACCACCACTGGTGTCTTAACGTTCACTTCATTGTGACAGCAGGCTTGCACTTTACTTTGAATTAATGACAAATAAATCTGTCAATCTACCCTAGTGTGGGATACATGAATTACAAAAAAAATGTATAATGTCATAAATAAATGCACACTATTTTGTAATTAGATGGTAGTGACACGTTGTACTAAACTGTAATGGCTGTTTAATATAAAAAGACATTGCCAGACGTCAGTTAGATTCATGCACGGTTTTGCTTTACTGCTCGGACGTTTGGTCTGAGACTAATTTCACCCGATTCATCGGAAGCTGCGGATGCAGAGGCCCCCGACAGCTGCACAGAGGCGCAGTCTGCGTTGACAGCTACGCGTTCGCAAAGGAAACAAGGCAAATCAACGTTTCATGACGAGCTTCTGGCGCAAGGAGGCGACCTGCTGGCTGCGGCGGCAGCGGCCCGGGAGGAGCGTTGGATTGTGGGTATCTTGTGTTTCCTGATGGACTCTGACAGCCAGTCAGCTGTCGCAGGGAAGTTTTAACATAGTTCCAGCAGCCGTTCCGCGTCTGAAGTGTTCGTTAGATGTCGCAGCTCACCGGAAGCCGTTCACCCGCTCTTCTCCGTCGAGTTTGCAGCATCCTGTAAATCCATCCGAGCGGTGACTTGGACGGGCTCCCGGGATGAGTTTGAACGAGCACTCCATGCAGGCGCTGTCGTGGAGGAAGCTGTACTTGAGTCGGGCCAAGTTAAAAGCCACCAGTCGCACTTCAGCGCTGCTGTCGGGCTTCGCGATGGTAAGTTGTGATCTCTGGACTCCGCCGGCTGCTGCCGCACGGCGGTTTACTGCGCGTGTGTCAGTTTAGAACCGAACACACGCGCGCGCACGTGACGCAGGTTAATTGTTTTTCAGGGCAGTTTGGGGGCCGCGACATTTGACGGGCCTCATGTCCGGCTAACATTCCCCGTTTCCGTCAGAACCGAGCGGGTCCGGGGTGAAGGAAAGGTCACAGCGGCAGAAACAAACGCTAGTCGTCGCGCGCGACTTCGCCCGTGAAGTCGCTGCTCACGCGGCCAAGTCCGGGTTCATCTCCCGCCGCGACCGGCAGCGTCCGCGCCGCTGTTTTATTTCCTCGTCGTTTGAATCGTCCGACGTACGAACACGTCCGCTCAAAACGCTGCTAAACAGCTGTATTGCTGACACGTAGAATGCCGCAGTGTTCACGGCGCCATTAAAACTAAGACGCGACTTTTCTTTATTGTGTTGCGCGGCAGCTGCAGAACAAAGTAGGGCAGCGTGCAAATGTGCACTTTCAGCTTGTGTTCAAGTCAGTTAATATCCCACGAAATGACACTTAGTCATTAATTAGCAAGATATTTATGACACTACAGGCTAATAATGAGCAGAATCATGCAAAGTATTAAAACAGCATGATGCTCCTGCCTAACTATTTGTTAAAAAGTCCATATATGTGTATAGAAACGGTGGATTTGCTAATAATTTGCTTAAAACAGATACGGGATTTGTCACCTATTCTTCGATCGCGCCATTCACCTATTTCCACATCAGTTTATTTATGTAAGCAAGCATTTTTCTTGTACGCCTTTCCCCAGGTTGCCATGGTGGAGGTACAGCTGGAGCGGGATTATACGTATCCTCCGGGGCTGCTGATAGCCTTCAGTGCCTGCACCACAGTCCTGGTGGCGGTGCACCTCTTTGCCCTCATGATCAGCACCTGCATCCTCCCAAACCTCGAGGCGGTGAGCAACGTTCACAACCTCAACTCTGTCAACGAGTCTCCCCACGAGCGCATGCACCGCTACATAGAGCTGGCCTGGGCTTTCTCCACGGTCATCGGCACCCTCCTCTTCCTGACCGAGGTGATGCTCTTGTGCTGGGTCAAGTTCTTGCCCCTCAAAAGCGCCACTGAAGAAAACAACGGCACCATAAGCTCCGGCAAGGCGGCGGCCATCGCTTCCACCTGCATCATGGTGCCGTTTGGGCTCGTTTTCATTGTGTTCGCCGTCCACTTTTACCGCACACTCGTCAGCCACAAGACGGACCGACAGATCAAGGAGCTGGAGCAGGTCATTCGGCTCCAGAACCAGCTGGACCACAGGGCTGAGAGTGACGAGCTGAAGGCCGCTGTCCACTTCCCTTGATCACTGCCAGTTTGCATACAACAGCAGCGGATTCAGCAGTTGCTTTATTGTGGAATCTCATAGAAAAGTTTTATTTTGTCATGTTTAGGAACCGTGCTGAGATGCTTTTTTTGGAAATCGCAAGCTTTGATTTGTCGACCTTTTGCAGGTTTCGAGTCAGTCCACATTTAGTTAATGCATTTTCAGAAACTTCTTACACATTACACATTAGGAAAATAGTTTTTACCTTTAACTTTGGAGGTAAATATTTTGCTCGCAGGCGCTAACGACATATCACATTGTACCATTACGTATTTTAGGGCTAAAGCCCAATTAAGGACTTCACATCTGCACTTGAATGTACTGCCATTGAAGTTGGATTGATACCAACTTCAAATAGCCTGCTACAAGTTACGACACAGCCGTATTGTACGGTGATGAAAAATTGAGGTAGACAAATAGTGGTGGGGCCCTGTCTGGGCGTTGCAATGTGCAATTTATTGTGTGCTGCTGCTGGAGGTACACTGTGTAACTTGCCACCTCTGCAGCATCCACCTGTGGTGTTAATAGTGCCCCATGGTGCGTTGCATTATCCCTCCTCTTCTTATGTTTGCCTGGCTTTAAATTAGGCTTTTTAGGGAGCATTACCAAGCCTTTATAATCAATACAGATGTTCATATTCAAGGTGTAAATTGTCCGACTGAAAAATCAGTTATATATTAGAACCACTGTCTGCATGCTTTTAAACCAACATTAAGGAACAAGTTGCGTCCCTTTTAAAGGCTTTGTAGGAATGTTGTATTTTAGTTGACAGTTGTTTTAGGTTGTTTCCTCCATTCCTTTGCCCTTACTTAGAATTTCCAGTGTTTTCTACATTTTTTTCATTCAGCTATTTGCATAATACAAATTTCTGTGGAGCTCCAATTATCTGAATTCATAGGAAAATTAAGATTTGAGCTAAGTCATTGTTTATGTGTTTAACAAAACAAATAGAATATATGAATGTTAACAACCAACAGTATTTGTGTGCAATCTGAGGCAGGAGAACACTTGCCTCAGAAAATAAATACCAGTCAGGGAGTTCTTTTATTCAAAGTGTGTTATTGCAGCGAACATATTTTTATGGCAGGGGAGAATCGGAGTCTGTGTTCAACACTCATGTCTTTTATTTCAAAAGGAGTCATCCTCCTTTAAAATCAGTTTTGGGTAGAAGTTTGAGGAAATTAGCTTTTTTCCCACGTTGCTTTTGCATTTCCGCTATACTGTAATCCATACCAATGGTTTCTGTCTTTGAAGAAGTGTTGAATGTATAATTACAAAAGCATGCGCATTTTGGAAATGTTGTGTACAAGTTTATATGTATTGTTTTCATAAGCTCGTGCATGACCACACTTAGTTTAGGTCATGGATTGTTTAAGTGTGGAATATAGGGCGAGTTTTTATTTGTTCTTTGTCCCGTGGCACATTGTTGAAATGCTTTACTTGTGTCTGACCATTTACCAAGCTCAAATGAGGGAAATTGCACATATTTAGAGCTGGATGACTATGTTCATATCAATATATCATATCCCATAATATTCTTCCTTAAATATGTTGAGTTAGTATATTTCACCACATGAGATTTTAACTGTATGAGAGCATACACGTTTTATTTTTCGGCTTTTGGTCAACAAACACAGTACAACCATTTTAATCTATGTGATCAACACAAGTTTGTTTTTTATCATGTGATTTTTATTTCGTAGCTGAATATTGTAACATGCTGTATTTATTTCAAGGTAATGCTGTGGCCATTATTGCAATATCAGTTTTGTCTGTATTACCACCCACTACACATAGTGAGTTATGGTAATGTTACACCTTCTGTGGGACACAAGCTCCCAAAATTTGCATTCAAATTGTCCCGACCAGTGACAATAGCTCTGTGACACGTAGCAGAGAGCAGGTAGCCAGAGGGTTAATAACTGGCAGACTGTTTAGTTAAATGTTCATTATGCTTCTCCAAAGAACTGTTGATGGTGTTTCTTTAAGCCTTTTTTTTTTTTTTTTTCTTTTCACGGATTGAAACGAAAACAGGTGTATTCAATTCAACTGCACACACTCTGGGACATTTGCCACACGTGCCTTCTTTAGAAACAGATCAGTGCAAACAAAAACATGTTTCTTTGGTTCATTTTTTTGTGGTTTATTCATTTAACCCACTGGGTTAAACCCAGTGTATGCTACTCTGTATAGAGATGCACCACTGCTTCTGCCAATGCACAGTTTTAAAGTGAATACTCAGTAAATACTGTATTGTAAGTGTTCCTTATGTGTGGTGATGGCAGCTCATGAAGCTGCAGCTTTTTAATCTGTTGAGTCACCAGGACTTTTTTGTTGTTGTCTGTTTGAGAATAAAACACACCTGAGATGATTTCTGAGATTTTTTATAATCTTTTAAGAGCATGTTTAGTTTTTTTACATTTGCATTTATAAAAGTAATCCAGGAAAACCAATAAGAAAACACTGTAACTTTACACAAACTGTATTTATGAGGTCAAAAGGAAAACCACACAGGAAGTGACCGTACATCCAGTTTGAGCGCATCCTGTTGTCAGTGAGTCAAGAGCCATGAGCATGCATCAAAAAGATGCACACAAACTCCCCCTGCTCTCTGACTTCTGACTCTGACCTCTTGGCGCCATCAGCGCTTGTTTAGCTTCTCTGAATAAGTCGTCCACATTTCCCCTGTATTTGGCTGAGCACAGCATTGATTTCTGGCCTCTTCTCCCTGTCAGAATAGAGCTTGATTCTCACAAATTGTGAATCATAAAAATGTGTAGCTTTTCATCCAGTGATTACACACTAATAGCCGATATTATTGCTTGTCAAAGGTAATACTAAGTGTACGTAGGTAACAGTGCATGGCTAATCCTGATGAGCTGGGCCCATGAGAGGAGTTTGTTTAGCTTCATACCTGAATATATGTGACGGCATTCTGGCCCGATGACCAGAGCGTCTTGATCAGGACTTTGTCTTCCCGTCGGTCTGCTTTGCAGCCAACAATGATGATGGACACCATCACAGAAATGTTACACCTCAGGGTACCACTAAAAGATATCCAACACAGTCGCATCGTGG
Source organism: Gadopsis marmoratus (assembly GCA_036023855.1). Classification (NCBI taxonomy): domain Eukaryota; kingdom Metazoa; phylum Chordata; class Actinopteri; order Centrarchiformes; family Percichthyidae; genus Gadopsis; species Gadopsis marmoratus. Next base: position 25,214 of record JAVQJF010105205.1, read on the forward strand.
TATTGTTGAGAAGCAAAAACTGCAAAACGATTATAATGAATAGGTCAAGATGGGAGGTCACCTCAGTCAGATTTTGAGAAATTGTGATTTCAATTAGTGAATTTACGCCAACCCTGATATCCTGCTCAACGACAACAACAAACACTGAAGACACGGCAAGGCTTGAAGAACGCATGACATCGTAGCAGAGCAGCAGGTAGGAGGGAGGCCGCAGGCGATCATAGTCCTCTGAAAACATCAAAACCTGCATTTAAACTTACACGGCCCACCACTGCCAATACTACCATCATAATAAATCAAAAATAATACAGCTAAGTTTAAATCAAATTTAATAAAGAAGAAACAAATAATTTAAAAGCTCTCAGGTCCTTTCACCCGACATAATTGTAGTGTTTAGATTATTTTCACCAAAGACAAAAGGGCATGCGATTGTATTTCTCTGATCCTGTTGAGGAGGGACACCACAGACTTGGGAAGTGCGAGTAGACAATGGGACCTTACCTGCAGTGTCATGGAGATGTAGCTGAAACACTTTTGTCAAACACAGACGGGTCATGTTCTTGAAAGAAAATTATTCCATTTTTTGACTGCTTTTTATTTTAATTCTAAACATTTTATTCTATTTACTTTTTACATTAAAGTAGATTTTAGACAGCATTCATTCCTACTTTGAGACGGAACTACTGCAGATCCACTGACAAGTATAATTAGGCTACGGTGTGTGTTAATACCTCTGGCAAGACTCCTTCAGCAGCGAGTTCTCCTACAACAACCTTGAATTCCTCGTGCAGGCTGGTGCTTTCTTTGTTTGCTGCTGATCCTTTCTGCATCATATTTTGCTGAAAGACAGATGAGGAAGGATAGTCCCAGTGACTGCTGGGCCCGGCAGTGTTTATACTGCACTGTAGAGATAATCCAGAGATAAACAGAAACTGTCGCTGCAGTACAGCTAAGATGACTTGCATGTCATTTGTACACCGTCATGGAGGGCGGCGGTATGGACAGATGAAAGGGTTTGGAGATGCTTTCTGGGACTCTCACACCTTGAAACACACCTACAAATAGTCCAACCTTCCCTCAATGGAGTGCTCCAGCTCCTGTCTGAATATGAAATGAATAAGCATTTAAACAGCCTCATATATAACTACTACAATACCCTGTTGAATGTCGAAGCAATATTTCATTATTATCATTGTTATAACAATGTAACGTTTCCAATGATGTGTTGAGTTATAGCCACAGCTTAAACAGGACATGATGACGTGATAATTATTTACATGCACACGACTTTCTGTATAAGTTGTCTTTTTTTTCACGAGACGCTAATACATTAAAGGTGCATGGAAACTCCTGACACCCTCCTCCAACTTTGTGTGTTCTTCCGCCTGAGCTGAGGGTCTATATTCCGTCTCCGTCTGCGCTGCTGGCGGATGGATCCGCTCTCCGAACCTAGGCGACGAACTGTGTGGAAACACCGACAATAACAACAGCTTTCCCACAATGTTGCTCCATCACAGGATCAAAGTTCGGTGCAGGTAAGCGAGATGACCCGGGTTTCTTAGACTCGTCCTCTGAGTGTCTGCATACGTCTCGTCTCGCAACCTGTTGCCCCTTTCAGAGGAGAACAGCGGTACAGGTGATGCTCTCCATCACCTGTCGGGGCGTGTTAACCTCCACCGGAGGGGCGCCGTGAGCTAGCTTACCTGCTATATTTGCCGTGGCGCAAATGACAGAACGCGGTGTTTCTTCGGATGCACTTCCAGGCTTTGACGGAGGTGATGGAAAGCGAAAAACAAACTACTGAGAGAGAGACGCCGCCTCAGCGCTGGATACGTTGCAAGCTGATTATCGACCCCGCGCTGACGAACGGACTGTACAAAGTGTACCGTTATGATGGACAACACTTTAACATACCGGTGAGCATTTCTAAATCTGCTTATTGTCTCTGTCCTATAATGGCCTGGCAATACTGTAACACTGAGCCTGATTCTGCCTCATGATGATGATGATGATGATGATGATGATGATGGTGATGGGTGCCGTTGACTCCAACAGGTTGAGGATTTAGGTCTGTTTCCTGTGGAGACAGTCAGAGATCCCCGCATCTGCCGCCTGTGGAGCAAATGCAACAACACTCACCTCGTGGTGCCTAAATTTAAGGTGATCTATCAGTGGGAGAGTGTCCAGGTCTACTGAAGTAAAAGTACTAACACCACACTGTGAAATTACTCCATGACAAGTCAAAGTCCTGCGTTTAAAATAGTAGTTCAGTAAAAGTGGGCCTATGTAAGTATAGTCAGGAAAATGTACTTAGAGTACCAAAAGTATAAAATAGTTTAAAGTGTTTTCTACCGGGCTGCAAACTGACGGCAGTTTCCAGATGAAACTGCTGATGATTTTTCTGATTAATCGCGAGATTGTTTGTTTTATAAAATTACAGAAAATTGTGAGGATGCAGAAAATCACAATTACCCAGAGCCAACGTGACACCTTCAAATTGCTCATTTTCGTCCGACTAATAGTCAAGAGTCAAACCTTTTCACTTTGCTGTAATTTAAGACAAGAACAAGCTGCAAATCCTCACTTTTCAGAAGCTGGAACCGTGAAATTGTTTACATGACAAACGGTGGATCGGTCATCAGAACGTATTTTCTGTCGCTCGACTAATCGATTAATCAAAGAATCATTTCAGCTCTAATTTTATATATATATATAAAATGTTCGGTAGTTTAACCTATAACGGTGCATCTTATTTTATAAGCTCTTCATAAAATATGTTTTGTATGCAAAATCTCCGTAAAGTAACTTGTAACTACAGCTGTTAAATGAATGCATTGGTGTAAAAAGTACAATATTTCCCTCTGAACTGTAGTGGAGCAGTATAAAGTATAAAATAGCATGAAACAAAAACGTACCCCAAATGTGGTACTCAGTGCAGTACTTGAGTAAATGTGCTTTCCACCACTGATCTTTATAGTAACCATAATAATCACAATAACAATACTACTACTACTAATAATAGCTGTTGTTGTTTACCTGTGTCCTTTCAGGTTGATGAGTGGTATGTTGGCCCTGTTCCTCCCAAAGAAGTGACATTTTCCAGGTTAAATGACAATGTGAGGGAGACGTTCTTGACTAATATGTGCACAAAATATGGAAACATTGAAGAAGTGGAAATATTTTGCAATCCTAAGAACAAGAAGCATTTAGGGATTGCAAAGGTCATCTTCGACACAGTGAGGGCCGCGAAAGACGCAGTTCAGCACCTCCATCAGACGCCAGTGATGGGAAATGTTATTCACGTGGAAATTGATCCTAAAGGTAACGCTGGTTTCAGCAATACCTCGCATTATTATGTATTGAAAGTAGAAATGTTACTCTTGTTTAATTTAGTTAATTGTAACACGCCACCGTCCTCAGGTGAAAACAGGGCGCGATATCTCCAGTTCCTCTTACACGGACTTTATACTCCCTGGACGTTGCCAGTGGACAGCAGTGAGCGAGCTCTTCAAAGCTTAATCGACGGTTTGCGGGTAAACATTTTAAAGCTCCTTATAATGGTGTGAACATTGAGGTAATTGTGCATTCAATATTTATAAAACAGCTGATGAATGCCATTTGTTTTAAGGATGTCATTTCTCATTTGTTATCATGTTTTGTCTGTATTACACATCTGTCACAGGGCAGCGCGGCAACGCAGCGACAGGGCAGTGTCTACAGCCCCGTCAGTGTCTCCACTCCCCTCTCTCTGGACACAGCTTACTCTAGTCTTTGGCAGGATACACCCTGCAGCTTTAGGCTTTCACCACGTTCTCAGGGAACCCCCCGCACTCCTTGCTTGTCTGCGACTCCTCTCTCCCAGGACTCTTGCTACTCCAGTCTTCAGGCAACTCCAGTCCTCCAAGGGGAGCCCTCCGCTTATAGTGTTCACAAACCTCTAAGACGAGAGCTCTGCCACCGTAAACCTGCTAGGTATCACAGGGGATCCGGCGAAGTCTCAGATGTCAACGTCATTTTGAAGCATTGCCAACCACAGCCGCCACACCCTGTCTCTACCCAAATACAAACTAGCAGCCAGCAGCTTGCACAGTGGGGTCACAATGCACAATCCTCCACTCACAATAATACCGAGCCGTCCTTTAACCGGCAAGGTCAGGAGGCCAGAGATGTAGTCCCCACTACCTCCAAGGCTTTAGATCTGAACTGCAACTCTTTCAGCATCCTGAGTATTAATTTCACGGCTGACCAGCAGACAGCAGCATCCTCCCCAGCTGATGACCATAGGTGCAAAACAGACTTTTCACCATCTGCTGTTAACTGTTCCTCTAGCAGCCCCCAGCCAGAGGTAGAAAGTTTGGACTCCCGCATTCAAAGTTTGCTGATAAACAGCCAGAGTACTGAGCCCTTGTACTTTGATAGAAAGACTTTGGAGGCTGATGTGCACTCTCAGGACAGCCCAACTTCTCCGTGCTCAGCTAATGCCTTCCCCCTCTCAGATGACACACTTGTTTGCACCCCGACTTCATGTGGATCCTTCACAACTAACCACTGGCGCTCCTACAGCGGTCTGGTGGATGTCAGTCAAAAATCGCTCGTGGATAATGAAGAGGATGAAACTACTCAAGCTGTATCGTTTCTTACAAGAAACTGCCAGTCTCCCATTCCATCTGAGTCCAGACACTTTGAAAGGAGGGCTCGCTTAAACAAGGAAAAAGATGTAGAAAGGTTCCAGTTATTATGTCCAAAGGTAAATCCTTTTGTGCTCTACATACATCATAAAACAATAGGTATCCTGTTGTTATCTATGTAAAAGTATTTATGTTGTTGCTGTAAAGCAGCCTTTCAGATTGTTTTCTGTCTTACTCAGGAGCATCATGCAGAAAATGAGGATAAGGAGCACTCAACAAAAGAGATCTCTCTTCCTCAGCCTCCGCCCTTTTCTTCTCTCAGTAGCACCACTCAGCTCCACACCTCCAAAGCTCCTACTGCCATTATGTCTTGTTCCCATCCACAAGTCAACCGTTTCCCTTTCCCCATTCCTCCCTTTCCCCCATCTGGTCCTCCTGTCCCACTTCGCCTGCCGAATGGCACAATCCCCATCCCACCTCCAGGTTGGATCCCACCTTCATGCCTTCACACCATGCCCATTCCCCCACCCCCTATTCCACCTCCTTCTATTCCTCGCCCACCAACTTTTCTTGGACCACCTCCACCTTTGATGGTGCCGCCTTCTGTTCCACCTCCTATGCACACGTACCCCTTACCCATGCAGCCTCTAAGTTCATTGGCTAAGGGGAATCCTCCAAGGCACGGCAGTGCACCTTTAATATTCCCTCGACCACACTGGCCCGCTCCACCTTTTCCCAGGTTTAACCCCTTTGTGCCACCACCAGACTACCCGCTTGTGCAGGAGAACCCTCATAAAGTCACAGTCGAAAAGGTTTTAGAAGTCATCATGGATGAATTGAGGTCAATCATTAAGAAAGACATTACACGTAGGATGATTGAAGGGGTCGCATTCAAGGCATTTGAGGAGTGGTGGGACAGTCAAGAGAAGAAATCAAAGGTAAGAGCTTTACACCCGTTATTATTTCATCAAGGGCTCAAGGGTTCGACATCAACCATGGTCTGTGGCCACAAAAAGTTAGTTTGTGGCGGCCATGTAGCCACCAAGTTTTATTCCTATACTGGATATATATAAAGCAATGTTACAGTTCCACAAACATCCCAAATCCAAACTAAGAGACTAACATATGTACCATATGTTTACAAAGATCTTTGTTCAATTTAAATAAAATTATAAAAATATATTTTCATTCTGTTAATAAATATTAGCCTCTATCAATGAAATCACAGGAATGAGTGGAAAACATTCTGTGTCCTTTCTGTGCAATACACATTTGGAGCCAGTGGTTTCATTATTGTTGTTGTTTTATTCATAAGATACAAGTGTCTCCTTTGAAAAGTGGAGCAGCAAGTGTGGATGAGAGGACCAAAGTAATAAATCACCTCAGTCACATAAGTGGCCTGGGCAAGAAACCTCCACTTCCATCCTTCAAGGTAAACTATTCTGCTTACTGTGATGTGAAACACACCAGCATTTGACTTGTGACTGATGCATAACTTAATGTAATTTAAAATAACTTGTTGTTATGCAGGTAAAAAGGAAAAGAGCAGATGATGCTGCTACATCAGAAGAGATAGAACATGTGTTGGGTTCCACTCATGAATGTTGTGGTCAGTGCTTTTAATGCAATTAACCCTCATTTACCGTATATTAACTGTCTGTTCTAGACTTTAGCTTGAACAACTGCGTTGCTCTCTTTCCATGTGGTTTCAGATTTGAAACGGGGGGATGACACAGCGAGACCTGCATCTGAGAGAGTCAAACGCAGACACGCAAGACCACATGAGCTTGACAGTGATGATGATGATGATGAAGAAGGGAATGATGAAGATAACACACTTCAAGATGAAAGAACAATATCAGACAAAGTGGAGGCCATTGTACCAATTAAAGATGATGATCCTCAAATTCTGGTAAACAGGAATTTTGCATGAAAAGTAGAATTGAAAATACAAGAAAAAAAGCCCTTGTTTGGAATTGCACTGTGGTGCCGCTACTTTGTCTTCAGTTGCTTTCAATATGATTAAGTCATGTCTTGAAATAAAACTCTTACATGGATTTCCATAAGAAGCTCATAATCTGCTGTGGTGGGTTACAAAAATGTGAAAATGCAACTTTTCCAGAATTGATACAAAGCATTAATATGATAAACTGCTGAAAAAAACTGCTGAAAGAATGAAATTATTAAGACCACATAATATAACTGGTGCTCTTAGTGTGACAGACAGGATCATGATGATGGTGATAATGACAGTATTCATCCTGAGGAAGAAAAGGAGTTGGCACAAAAAGGCACAGAGGACGAAGATGCTGTCAAATTCCAAACTGGTGATGAAGTGCAGAGCTCAGATAGTGGTACGTTAAAAGATCGTACAGTTGCAACACTAATGAGTAATCACATACCCATCAGTAAATATTTTATTTTTGTATTTTTCTTTCAACTACAGAGACTTTTTCAGAGAGTCGCTCCTCAGAGGAAAGTGACTACTCGTCAGACTTCGACTCCTCTGACTCGTTCTCCTCAGAGAGCTTTGAGGACTCGTCCTACTCTGACCTCAGTCCTGAAGATGAAGACATGGAGGATGGTGAGGATGACAGGACTGGAGGGTGTATAGTCATATCGTCAGATGAAGAGTCGATGGAGCTTGAGCCCCCTGTCTCCCCCTCAGCCCCACTAACCCCTGGTGCTCAGCTGGGGCTGGGCCTGCAGGACTGGTTGGATCCATTACATATGGAGGAAACCGAGGAGAACCAGTACACATCCTGTCAACAAGACACCTGTGACTTGGACACCATGATGGAGCTCCAAACCGTTGAACTTGAGGATCATTTACGGCCCCTGTCACCTATAGGACGTCCAGGTTATTTGCCCAACATGCCGTATAGCAGTAGATGGAAATATTTTATAGCATTAGGACACCATTGGGAAATTGTATGCTGAATTGGCATTCAAAAGGCTTCCATTAGATTAGATTGGCCAGAAGGTTTTCCAACTTTCTGGCCCATTAATGTGGAGAAAATCAGCAATAAAAGCATTTACAGATGCATATTTACAGATCATTCTAGTAACTTTTCAATAAGACTAAGAGTCTACATGCTAGCTGCTCTGTGAGGCCGAGCACTTTGAATAAGCAAAATCAAGAGGACAAGTCAGGGATCATCAAATTGTTTAGAATTGATCCTTTAAGGACTTTAGATACCGTATGTAGCAAATGTCATGGCTATCCATTTAATAGCAGTCTGACATTGCATCCCATAAAAGAAATGGAATGGAACAAAAATATTGATAGAATGGGGAAAATGTGATTTTGTAATATTATCTTATTTACTTATCTGTGTAGCAGCGGAGCCACACCTTGATGTAGAGATGAAGAGCCCTGGGTGGACGGTGAAGTCACTTGAGAACGTGGAAAACCTGAGGCCTCTCACTCCCACTGGCTGCTTGGTGGACAGTGACCCTGACCTTCTGATAAGAAGCAAACCAACATCCCCAGCTGTGGAGGAGGTGGGACGACCACAAACACCAGGCAAGGGGATAGTGGCTGAACTGGAAAGTGAGGACTCTGCTGATGAAGTTCTCTCCCTGTCTCCAACAAGCACTGAGCTCATTTTATCTCCCTCTGGTCCCCGGGCTTCGTATCCATCATACCAGGATATGCCCAAAACTCCTGGTAGAGAGGAGAGAAGTGGATGGACTCAGTACAGCTCTGGGAGAGCTCCAGCAACACCAGGTAGAGAGACGACCATGTCAGAAGTAACGTGGCCTACTCTTAACAGCCCACCTGTGCCATGCCTTTCTAGCAATCCATACATCACAGCCCCAAAGACTCCTGGAAGAGACATCATCCTACCCCAAAGAGCCATAGCCCACAGGAGGAAAACGCAAATGGTGACGACCTTCCAGCCCATATTATGTGATTCTCTCAGAGGCTCTCCCATCTCAGTGTCCTCTCCATGCAGCCTCTCTGAGTCCTCATCTGACTCTGCTGATGGGAGAGGCATGTGGATCAGTTCAGGTGTGAGAATGAAGCCCTTGCAGGGACTGGAGAATATGCCTGGGCTTCTGGATGAGGAGAATAGGAGAGAGACAGAGAAATCCGTATTGTGGAGAAAACAGCTGAGGCGATGGAGAATCCATCGACGTCAGAGATCACTTAAAAGAATCACCGGTTCTCTTTCATCACACACTCGTCCTCACAGATGGCGTTCACACTGTGAGGAGCGGCGGATACTTCACAGGGTTTGGAAGGAGGGCCTGGATGAAGAAGATGCACGGCTGCTGCGGTGCACGTATGACAGGCTGCAAGAGCAGGACAACAGCTTTGGTTGGCTCAGTGACACCCTGTGGATACCTCACCCTCATATCCTTTTTATCAGAGTTTCAAGTCCAAATTTAATGAGATCAAATGCACGAACGATTGAGATTAACTCCATAATGTTACATATTTATTTTGGAAATCAAAATATTCCACTATATTTAGATATAGTGGAATAGATATATTATTATTATATACATATTATATTATATCATAATATGGTAAATAACAGTCAAAACCCAAACCGCTGTAAATTGTGGGGGTGGTTTAAATAATGTTGTAACGGTATTTGATTGACACACAGTACTGTACTGTTTACCAATCAAATAAGGTCTTCTGTGCTTGACATCCTTAACTGCTGCTCACTGACTAAAGTCCTCACAGAGAAGTGTGAGGAACCCAAATGCTGGCAGCCACACCACAGGACCGGTTCCGCTCGCAGCGAAGGTTTCTACAAAATCAGCAGGAAAGACAAAGTGAAATACCTCAACAACACAAGGCTGACCACTGAGCTCGGAATGTGCATCCCAGCCCAGCAACCGACCTCCCTGCGTGCTGGATCTGACTTCAGGTCTGAACAGCGTCGCCTGCTGTCCTCTTTCAGCTGTGATAGTGACCTGGTCAAGTTCAACCAGCTGAAGGTAAGTAAGGTAGCCAGAGGAAGAATACAACTTAGTGTTTCAGTTCAGGTCCGTTAAATATAAATCCCATTATATCTCACTGGTTACTGTGTTTGTGCGTTTGTATGTAACCGTTTTATGGAAGAATACAACTTAGTGTTTCAGTTCAGGTCCGTTAAATATAAATCCCATTATATCTCACTGGGTACTGTGTTTGTGCGTTTGTATGTAACCGTTTTATTCTAGCTGCACTTACCCAAATTCTTATATGGACAAAGAACAATTGTGTGCACAAGGCCATAGGAATACCCTTAGAAATAAAACATATCTATATCTATACAGCTCTGGAAAAAAATTAAGAGACCACTGCAAAATGATCAGTTCTCTGGTTTTACTATTTATAGGTATGTGTTTGAGTAAAATGAACTTTGGAATATTTGGAGTGGAAAATCTATATTTTAAACCATTAACCAGGATCACTCTACCCAAATCACACACACACACAAAAAGCTTTTTTCTCTAAGCCCTGGTGGTATCTAGCCATTCACCATTCACAAAGTTTCGGTTTTATTTTCGGGGGTTTTGAGATAAATGCTGCTGAGATTGCTGCTACCACATCAATACAACACTGGGGAATGTAATGTAAACACTGAAAAAGCTACATGTAAGACAGTGCGTCTGTCCAGATGCACAGATTTTGCTGTGGTCATTTGAATGATTACCTATAAGGAGTCATGTCAGTATTTGCAGCAGCTGGAGCTGGTATTAACAAATGGCAAATGTAGTCATTTGGTCATGAAACTCTTCATGTCTTCATATATCAGTTCCGGAAGAAGAGGATTCGTTTCAGCCGGAGTCACATCCATGAGTGGGGCCTGTTTGCAATGGAGCCCATAGCAGCAGATGAGATGGTGATTGAGTATGTGGGCCAAATCGTCAGACAGGTGAGACGAACACAAACTAATGACATGGCTTGGAAATAAATTCACCCACCTAATGTCACTGTCACGCTTTAAAGCAAGGCGCTTGTCCCCTTGTTGTTTCTGCTAAATTGGACCAATGGCCCACTGGGACCCTCTGGATGTTCTGGGTACTTTCCATGAGTGTGAGGAAAGTGATGGTGATAAAGAACACTACCACTACAGATGGGTTTCTTTCTCCTTAGGTCATCGCTGACATGAGGGAGCAGAAATACGAGGAAGAGGGCATTGGAAGCAGCTATTTGTTCCGGGTTGATCAGGACACCATCATTGATGCTACTAAATACGGGAACATGGCCAGGTTTATCAACCACAGCTGCAATGTGAGTAACAACTGATAGTGCTTCTGAATAAGATCAACATTTGTTTGATAGGATCCTTGAATGCATTGTGACTTTGTTTGTCTTCCAGCCTAACTGCTATGCAAAGATCATCACTGTGGAGTCTCAGAAGAAGATAGTGATATACTCCCGGCAGCTGATAAACATCGATGAAGAGATCACATATGACTACAAGTTTCCCATTGAAGAAACAAAGATTCCTTGTTTGTGTGGAGCAGATAGCTGCCGGGGCTCCTTAAACTGATCTCTAATCAAGTGCCCTGATTATGTCAAGAGCCAAAGTTGCCTGAGGTTCTGTATATAATAAAAACACAGACCCTGACGATGTGTCAAAAAAGCCATTTTAATACTATTCAAAACCGTACAGTCAATAACTGTGGAGGCCGCACACAGGCTCATAAAAGACTGCAGGCGAGTAGTGGTACTGCTGCTCAGTGAAGAATGATTCATAAACTGTTCTAGTTTAACACTTGCAACAGGAATGGGACCAAGCACTTTGAACTGTACTTTGTCAATGGAGGTCCGATATGGAATGATAATATACCACCTGCATGCACTGGTCACCACTGTTAAAAACATTACGAAAGCAACAACACGTGGCAACCACGGTTTCACACCTCGCAATTGTTGTCTCTTCCCACATGAAGGGAAAAATGGGCACAGACATCAGGCAAAGACCCTCTGTTACAATGAAATGTCTATCGACCTCTGTGTCCGAATGATAACAAAAGTGTATAGTTAAATGTTTTCATTCACGAGAGCATAAAATGGTGTTTTGCTTGAGTCAAGCTTGTTTCCATAACATTGGTTTTCTTGTTAACATTTTATAAAGAGAAATGAAGTTGGGATATACTCTTGATAGCTGATACAAACTCATAAGGTGATCTTTCATGAACATCAGGGGAGATTATAATGAAGCACTTTTCAACACGTGCTTCTAAAAAAAATGTTACATTGTAATGAAACATAAAGTCACAAAAAAATTAAAGAATAATGAATAATGAACATGCTTTGTGCATTCTTTTTTTGTATCTCACGATATCAGGATATTGATGTAGCACATTGTTAGTAATATACTTTAACAGACAGTGTCTTTTCATAGTAAGTTGATGGTTATTGAGACTTTCCAGAAGTGAAGTATAACACCGGGATCACATGTTCTTTGAATCTCCATTTGGTGTCATGATGGTCAGATTTCCTCTAGTATGCTGGTCTGCTTCGATGGCTTCGAAAAGAGACTTGAAGTTTCCTGCACCAAAGCCCTGTGGATAAATCATGTATTTAAGTTACTGCATTTGGCAACAAACTGAATCCTGTTCCTACAACAAATGACATGTTCAAACCTATCCAGTGGCGCCCTCACCTGGTGGTTATGTCTCTGAATGACTTCCAAGAACACAGTGGGGCGATCCTGAAGTGGCTTGGTGAAGATCTGAAGTAAATAGCCATTGTCGTCATAGTCCACCAAGATCTTCAGCTCCTGGATATGAGTAAAATCACAAGATAATATCTGTCTATTTTAATGAACCTTGTGTTATGACTAAATTATGACTAAAAATAGTAACAAAGGAGACAATGCTCTTCTTACTAGATATGGACACAGATATAATCATTGCTTTGACCAAATATAAAAACATGAGGTTCGGACCTCCAAATTTGCTAAAATATTATGTTATTTCTGACCTGCAGAACATCCAGGTCCTCTGAGATTTTGACCTTTGAGTTTCTCAAGTTCTCCCTCAGCTGGTTGTAGTAGGTGTCTGGCACAGACATAAACTCCATCCCGCGCTCCTTAAGGTTACGAATCTGCAATTAAGTGATTCATCAGAGCATTATTGTTGCTGCTTTTGGGAGGCGACCACATATAAGACAGCGCAGAGTGTTTTGCAGACTTACTGCAGTGATGATATCTGATGTGTTCATGGCTATATGCTGCACTCCTGGACCTCCATAGTACTCCACATACTCCTGTAAGTGAAAATGTAGGGAAAGGATACCATTATTGTACAGATAAACCATTTCTAGACCTCATATTCATTAAAGTGTAAAGAACATGCCTGGATCTGAGACTTCCTCTTTCCCATGGCAGGCTCATTGATGGGCATCTTCACGGTCTCCTCGTAGTTCGCCACAACAATGGAGCGCAGGGCACTAAACTCTGTCTGAAGCTGCTTGTCATCCACAGACCAGAAGCGGTGAAAAAGCAGGTTTCTTTGATACCTGTTAGATCATGAACCAGGTATCAATAGCCACAGTTCAAACATCATATCACTCCTGAAATGCCTCTGTTAAGTACTCTTAATGCTTAGTGTCTCTGCTTTGGTTCTACCATAGAATCCCGGCCTGCTAACATGAGTGAGTGAATTTTTGAGTTATGAGCCGGTTCATGAGGTTCTTCACATCTAAAACATCCAGCCTGTGTTACACCCCCAGGATCAACCAATGAGCTCGCTCATTTAGACAACTGCCTTCCCCCCGCATTTTCATGCCTATATGATAGGGTACAAACAAGATCCAGATGTGGAGAACCACTGGAGAGCCACTTAAGGCTCATGCCAAAAAAGTTATGTAAGAATCAAACACCCTTTGACTCCTTATAGATCCCATCCTAGCACAGAGACACGAAGAGCAGGTATGTTGTGCTGCGCTGCATGTTTCTAAACTATCTACAAGAAATTGTTGAGTCCATTACCATTCCACCACTGGAACCATCTCATCACCTGGCTGGTTTCCAACAACGTGATCAATGAAGTTAAGTTTTCCACTTGGCCTGCATGGACGAATGGATGCAAACATACACACAGTACATTAGCTGTTGTTCTGACTTTATTGTCTTATGAACATTCAAATAACTTACGTACACTCACAGTTTGGCTAAGAAAGGGTCCTGGAACAGGGGGGGGTGGAAGCCTGGCAGAAACAACCCACTGTATCCTGTCCTCTCCACAAATGTGTGTGTGGTGTCGCCATACTGCAGCAAACAAAAGCAGGCGTTTTTTGCTTTTTTTTAAGGACATTTTCAGCTTCTTTCATAATGTGCTAAATCGAAATAATGACATTAAATTGAAAAATGTCTTACCGTTTGAAGCACAGCCAGTCTGACTTTACCATACTTGTCCTCCAGGGTGCAGGGCTCCTTTACAATAACTGCACCTCGCTCCCGGGCTTTCTGTGAAGGAGGATATATGGTAATTGCATTATGTAATTGTGTGAAGTAATAACAAAGGCTACCAGCAATTAAATAAAAAAATTAAAAGTGTGTTAGAAAATAGCTGAGAGTGCACCTCTAAATTAAAAGCTGTAGTATTACCTGCACAAGGAAGTCACAGTCCTGCACTGTAAATGCAACATCCTTCACTCCGTCCCCGTGCTTGACTAAATGATCTCCCATCTCTGACAAAAGAAGAGAACATTTTCTTTAGCCAGTCAATCACTGTGTATTGAGTGTCAATTTAAATGTATTCTTTCTACGTTATATTACTTGACTTTTGCCAGATCAATAGGAATAACATATTTCTGTGACGTACTCTAGTTCATTTTAAATCCATGTAGAGCGTGAAAACGATCTTATTTTTATAATTGTGAAATTTTTTTGGAAAGACAAATTAGTACTGCAGCTGTGACCATGTTGAAATCCCGGCTCCTGATCAGTGCTGTACCTTTGTTTCCAGGATTGAGGGCAGATGCAAACACATAAATGATCTGTGAAATACAAAGTGAAAACACTGACATGATGAAAAACGGCTCCCACCTCTATCATCATCATTAACTTACATTTGTTTATCTCTCTGCAAAGCCACCATTTGAGTTCAGTATCCTTACTTATTGAAAGCCAGTGTTCCAAACCACACGACTCAGGAAATCTTTACGTTATGTGAGTCGTGTAATTAGAGAAAGCTCATTTCTGTATACTCACTAAAAGTCAAACACCAATTCAACCTGCACAGAACAATGTTTGTCATTTTTGTTTTCTTGCACTAAAAGAAATCTTCCTACGTTATTGCTGATTTTCTCACTGTTTGAAGCTGAGCTCCCAGGCTCCAGGCACTGAGGATTCTTTACCTTGCCTTGTTTGACTGCATGGGACACCACTTCTCGACTGCCTGTCTCCAAACCCTGGTAAGCCAAAGGCTCAAATCCCAGCTTGTTACAGTAATATGATGCAGCCTGTTGAAGACAATGATTTTTACTTAACAGACAATCGTGGAGAAGTCTCTCATTTCATGTTACAGTGAACTGAAATTGGGTATGATTGCAACAGGCTGGCTTTAAACCTTCTGATAGCGCCATCACCTGGCGATCAGTGAGATTTGACTCAGGTTGTGCTGTGTGAATTTTAGTATGTGGTCTGCTGTGGTTTTACATGCTGTGTCCCCTCCACCCCTCAGGAGAACCAATAGCCTTGCTGAGTGCATAGTTTACACATCCATCCACATCCATCTAGTCCGTTGAAAAATAATGTGCCCCAAAAAACGGACATCGAGCAGTTAAGTTAACTTGCCTGTTTTGCATTTCCAACCCAGAATGTTATGTGATCAAAGCAGAGGAACCTGCCCTGCTCGTGCTAAAGCCAAGAAGAAATACCAGTTTAATAAATGTTTCACTGAAGAATATTTATTTTTAAGCTTTTTCAATTAAGTTAAAACACATATTCAAGTGTGGAAAGACAATCTGTAGCTAAATGAACTCTAACACATGCTGGATTAGTGCAGTGGTTTTCCACTCAGTGTCTAGCTGCTTAATATCTGAAACATTACTTAATAACATCAGGTCAGTAGCACAACACACGTGATTAGGATACCCACCTTTTCTCCTTTATCTGTGTATGTTGTCTATAAATCAAAAAAAGCACGGCATCATAAAGTCATTATATTACAAAGAAAAACAATAGCCATTCTGAAGTACAATGACAAGTCTTCTGTCTGTTTAAACACAAAATCTGAAAATATTCAGCAGTAAATGGTAACTCACCATCGTGCTCCCTGTGACCTGACTGTCAGAATGAACTCTGCAATGAACTTCTGCATTTAAAAGCTGACATGAAGTTTCTAAATCCACACCCACCGGTGAGGAGGAGGAGGAGGGAGAGGGAGAATAGTGATGCTTCATGCCATTTGTAATATATGTTATACAGTGATTTCTTGGGAAAGCATTTCAACATGCCACAGGCCTGACTAGACCTCATCATCACTTCATTCTCTGTTAGTTTGATCCTACATGCTGCCTGGAGACGAGACTTGCAGATTAAAAAGAAATCTGAATCACTGTGCATTGTTTTTCCTGCTTCGTAATGCATTGTAAATATTCCAATTTACTTATGAATAAACACAAACTTTTTTTTCCGTGCATAACGGTATAGAAAAACCGCTTGTGCACACAGGTTTGGAATAACAGCTGCATGTTGCTAGAAGAAGAAATAAAAGTCCATATGCTAGTGTTTAGTGGCAAGAGGAGGCTCACTCGTGCAGGACTCTCATTGGCTGAGTGCTTGTTTGCCTTGAAATACCCCCACCCCATCAATCCCCCTTCTACAGTATTCCAATAATTGGGATTATTCCAGTTACAGCACTGGTTAAGAGACGCCTACTTTTGTAAAAATGTGATACATCTACAATCAAGTTGAGCCATTAGTAGTGGTTTTACTCTGTTTGCAGATCATTATGGTTTGAATTAATGAGTTTCAGCTGGTGCCAAGGTGAAGTTGACAGGTTTTCATTTGTTATCACTTTACATGAGGCACACAAAAAGGGTAAATAATTGCTCTTGCTGATTCATATCTAGTCAAGAATTACTGATGAAGAAAGTGGCTGTTATTCTGATCCAGATATTTATGAACTAATGATTTATTAATATAGTATCTCCCATTCTATTCTCTAGTAACTCATCATTATCTACTATATAGTCCTCAATTCAGACTTATTCAGGAACTACTCAATAATGATTCATTAATTATTAATAATTCATGAATCAGGTCCTTCCTGATTAGTTCCTCACTCACATTTTTGTGTACCATATTGTAAAGTCTTAACCCTATCCTTGATGCCTGCGTTTAGTCAAGCCCTCCATAGAAAACACGTTGATGAACAGCTTTACAATCCAGTAACAGCTCACTAACCACTAATGAGAACTTCAAGCCCGCCCCCTCAGCACTCCCTCTGCGACTGTCCCTGAAGATCTTTGTTTTTCATGCTGTTATCAGGAGGTTCGCTGTTGTCATGGGATGCAACGATGCACACAACATGTGGGATTAAATATTATCAGCTGCTTTATCATAGAATAGTGTGATATGGGAGGTGTTGTTTGTTGTAGTTAAGTGCCATCAGTGTTACGCTACACTTACTTAATTACTGCTTTACCAGAGCAGAAGCACTTATTCCAGGTTTTTAATGGTGTCATCTTCTTGAAATCGTGTATGTTAGCTCATTCATCTCCATTACACTAGACTATAGGCCTGAAACCCCTGCTGTTCAGCCTCTCTAAGGACGAGCGCCTCAGTCAACTAGATCCTTCCCACGCCAGCACTCCTCACATAATTTTAGTAGCTCAGTTCAAGGGAGCAGAACAGCTGTCAAGACAAAAAACAAAAATGAGTGAATTATTTTCTGAAACAAATCCAGAAATATCGGTGAATGGCGAACAACAGGAGCAGCAGTGGGGTGATGGAGATCTCCTCTGTCAGTCTGCATGGTGAATGTTCGAAGAACACTGTGGAAAAGGAGACACAAACAATGATGCAGTCATTTTTTTCCAACAGGTACGTAACCAGATCAGATCACAAGTGGGTATGAGGGCCCCAAAGAGCAGGTAGTGCAAATAAATGGAGATTTCACAGGTGAACAGTGAATCTGAGGGCAAGAATGTCAGCAGTGAGGAGAAGAAGGAGGAAGAGATGTTGACAGGTGAGAGCAGGGATGAGGTGGATCTAAAGGAGGAGGAGCTCTGTGCACTTTGTGAAAAAAGAAGCTTGAGGCTACTAAAAAGGCCTTGAGGGCTGAGTTTGAACTGCAGATTTTCCAGGAGCGTAAAAAAATGCAGGCCGACACTGACCAGGCTCTGAAACACTTGGGGTGTAAGATGCAGAGATGGCAAGCCCACAATCTACAACCGGCACATCCCAAAGAGCAACAAGAGCGCAAAGGTCCAGACAAGAAACCAAAGCCTCCAGCAGCTCCTCCGCTGGCGTCCAGAAGAGGAAGAGTACCATGACCACCATAATCCCTAACACCTTTGCTCCTTTGTCATTGGCCAACGTGCCTAATCAGACACACTGAGCTCCTCGAAGGATGATGGCTCTCTGCTCCTCCTGAGAGGTCCAGTGCTCTCCCTGCCGTGCCGGGGCGGCTTGCGGCCCCAGCTCCTCTCCTGTTTCCTCACTTTCAGCCACATTACTAGCTAAATGTTTGAAAATTGCAAATTTATAATGGTGAAAATAATAAAGCATCGTGTGAGAGTTTCAAAAGAGATTTCCAATTAACTTCAATACAGGTTTGTCCCAGTGCATTATTGGGCTTCTGTTCAAGTGCTCAACTTGGATTATAGCACGAAAGGGAAGATATTACTTAAATGTGTTAAACTGACCGGTTTAAACTCAAAATGAACACAGTTGCCATTAGTGTAACAATAATCTCATTGCCATATGTCTGACGATTAATAATAATTTATTAAATTAACAAACAGCATCAATTGAAACGTTTTTTACTTCAGCACATTTACTTTTGAGGAAAAATAGTTTTGGTAATTGTACAGCCTGACCAACAGATGGCAGCAGTTGATTTATATGGGCTCACGAGAATCCTATCCAGATGAAAAAAAACAACCTCTGTGTCATCTTTGCAGAGTGATGAAACATTTTTATAACTGAAGGTTCAGTGCAGCAACATGAACTATGGCTAAGCTACTTTTTAACATTCATCTTTTGCCCTGTGCAGCACTCATCTAAAAAGCAGATCTGTATGTGTGACTCTGAACAATGATTGGAATGGGTCTTGTCATTGAGCAACCTTGATAATATCAAAATGGTGTCCCTGCAGAGTGCCTGATGCATGAGGTCACCAATTTGAAAAAAGAGACCAGCTGGAAGGTGAAGTAACCTCCTCCTGCTACAGTACGTTCTGCAGTCTGCTGCTGCTCCCCAGTGGCCAAACAGCAAAGGACTTCTGTTCTCATCAGCTCCCAGGAAAGAAGATGGCAATGTGTGCAAAACCATTTTACTTTGATGTGGCTTCCTAATGACAGATTAAAGATTTACATTTCCTGAGCAAATTACTTTCTGGAATTATCTGAATATTGTGACCCTTTACAGACATGCAGAACGCTCAGCACATGCACTGATACGGATAGGCTAAACGTTTACATATGTTGATATCCGTTCATTTCTTCCCTGCAAAAAATGTTACATTATGTCATTTTCTAGCTTCTGATCAGCGCCAAAAAGGGTTAACAGGTTAAACATACACATCTGACCATCCTATCATATTGAACCTGGTCGAGAAAGGTGATCTGAACCCTGCCGTTTAACTCTGATATTTTCTTGAGGAGACCTGAGCACCTGAGTGCATCCAGCAGCTGAACTGGCACCGGGACCACCCAGTGACAGGAGATGCATTTAGTCCTGAGGCAGGCACAGGAGCCGTGTGCCTCGATGCAGGCCCTTCACAATGGACGGGATAGAGAAGGATGTGAAGAGGAGCTTTGTGTCTATGGGACGATGAGCCCTGAGCAACCATATCCGGAGGGGACAAGAGCCCAGCACATTCAGGTCTGGCCAAGCCACGCTGTCCTCGGAAGCAGCATCTCCCGCCTAACGATATCCACCAGCAGCAGGGCTCATTGCTATGCACTATGCAGCTGGTTCGTGGTTTTTCCTTCAAATATTCGGATAGACAGACAGACAGACAGACAGACAGACAGATAGATAGATAAATAGATAGATAGATAGATAGATAGATAGATAGATAGATAGATAGATAGATAGATAGATAGATAGATAGATAGATAGATAGATAATATGTGCCACATACTATCCCATACTATTAACCCCAGTCTTTTCAGTGCACTGTATATCCTCTGCTGTAACGGGTGGAGTGGACATGACCCTGAACCACAGTGAATAACAAGGACAGGGAGGCCGTGTTGGAGGAGATCCATCTGAACCCCCCGACCCCCTTTGAAATGTGCCACAAGATAACAAGATTACCATGAAAACACTGATCTCATGTAAATGCTGTATTTTTCTAGGCCGTTGTTCTCGAGGTCTGAACAATTACAGTGAGAGGCCACTTCCAGGTTAGACAGATTACTGAGACAAGCTGATTTCAATAACGATTCTTAAGCAGACGTGGTAGCAATTTACAGTCATCACGCGGGGAAGACGTCAAGGGGTGTTGGTGTGTATTGGATACTCAAGTCGCCACTTTTGTGAGGCATGATTAGACATGTAATACCCCACTATTTGTGAGGCCTTATTGATAAGATTTGTGGTGATTTGGCTCTGTTTCCAAGGTTTGTGGAATTCAATCACAGATTGAAGCAAAGGTTGAAGGATGTGAATATAAATGTTGCTGTGAATGCAGAAAAAGAAGCTTTTTTCTTGTTTTTATTTACATTCAGAAGCACAAACTGCAAAAAGATCACAAGACAAGCTCTGTGGAAGGGTGGAAAACCCAAAAGCAAATGTAATGGACTCTATACTGAATTTCCATTTCATGAGACTTTATCCTTTACCTCAGTTTCATTTCTATATGGAATATCCTCTATTTATATAGGGATTGCAAGTAAAAATTATTTTTATTAATAATCGTTTCTATAGAAGACTAAGAAAACCACAAATATTACAGGAGGCTGGAACCAACAAAATGTTGGCTTTTTAAAAAAATAATGATTTGATCAAAATGATCAACTAATAACATAATCGATTAATCATTTCAGCTCTAATGTATATACAATTATCTCTTATGGCTACAGTTTTAGAGTTTATCATCCCAATTTGGCCAGTTTTGACAGAGGGAAACTGATAGTTTCCAGGTTTCTGGTGTCAGGTTGTAATGACTTGTTTTGGTGGATCAGTGGCTCTGCTGCCTAGACTGGTGCTGGGCTCATACTCAGACCACAGACTCAGACACTGTATGTTATTAACATTACAGTATGAGCCTTAATCCCCTGGACAGTTTCTCATCACAAAGCTGTCAATCCGGGGATTAAAAGACGGTTCCTCAAACAAAATCCCAACTGTACATAAAATGTTTGTTAAATGCAAATGGCATTTTAAACAGTGTCATAAAGCTAGTTTCTATCAACCCGAAAGGGAGAACAAACACCATCCTGCAAATTCTACGAAGGTACAGACTACTGGAGCCACGTATGCACACATTGACAGGTTAATGAACATGACAACAACACATGTGTTTAACATCGGTAAACATCTGGCTACAGAATGAATCTGCTATACACGTGCAATTTTTAAGTTGTTTCTTTTATTTAAAGCAATAGTTTAACATTTTGAGCAATATGTGTGAGATATGTGAGAGCTTAAGAGGTGCTGTTAGGCACTGGTTCCAGTCTTTATGCTAAGCTAAGCCAAGTTAACCATGGCAGGCTCCAGCTCAATACTGAACAGACAGCTTTGAAAGTGACATTGATCTTCTCATCTAACTCATGGCAGGAAAGCAAAAAAGCATGTTTCCCAAAACTATTTGTTAGATAAATAGAAAGTTAGATAATAATCTTTATACGTGACGAATGTTTCCTTATGTGGAGACTACAAATAAAACAGAAACATCATAGAGCCCATGAACATTTGAAATCCTAAGTGTTTTTTATATGCCAGACTCTGATTGTGGAGGTACGTTTTCCAATATTCCAATTGAGCCCTGCCCACTTCAGACCAGTGAGAAAAGCACACAGAAAATATGAAAATCTCGCTAGAGAAATACCCAAACCTGTTCAAACTTTGGCAGAACATGTTTTGTTCATGTGCAAACCCGATTTCTTATACTAAAAAAGCTGAGAAAATGTGTTTTCAGGGCGTTTAAAGAAATAACAGATAATTCCAGAAAAGGGGAGAGGAAGCGAAGAACACACACACACACACACACACACTACATGTACCACACACACTCCTGCTCACCTACCCAACCACCCACACACACTCACTCACTCACACATAGGAACAAATGCAGCCCACACTTCAACACCCTCACCACCCTCCACCAAGTCCTCTTTCCTGATTTTTTTGGGGGGCTCCAGAAGACCCTTTGTGCTCCAGAGTCACAGGTAAGACAAACAAGCAGGCAGGGAGAGGGACACCCAAAGGTGCTTTTGATCTTTCACAGGACCTGAAAGGTTTTGGGCACGTAATAAGCAATGCCCCCCCTCACTCTGCCCTGTGTTATACTGACTAATGAATGGATTGTACGGGGAGCTCCTTTCCTTAACTGCGTCTATTGTTATACGTTTCCCTGAGTTAATGCTGTTTGTCTTGGGAGTGACTACTGGAATGGGGAACTGTGTGTGTGTGTGTGTGTGTGTGTGTGTGTGTGGGTGTGTGTGTGTGTGTGTGTGTGTGTGTGTGTGTGTGCGTGTGTGTGTGTGTGTGTTATAGTCTGGTAACAGGTGGACGAATGCTACTGAGAAAGTAGGTTTTGCGTTGACAGCACATGGAATGTGTCAGATCTCTGTTTATATGTGTATATGAACACACAAACACACACACACACGCAGTGCATTTGCTGCTGCCTGGGTGGGATGGAACAGCAGGGAGATCTGAGGAGAGGCGAGCAGTTGTGTTTTGGTTTAGATGTCCCATTTGGGTGTGGCAGCTCACACTGACGACAGCGCTCGGAGCAGGCACCTGTGCCTGCTGCTTTAATGTGTTTCATCTGCAGTTTGGACGGGAGATGCTGAGTGATGGTGCTACCAGTGGGATTAAAGGATGCATCTGGTGATGTTCTATATTTTTCTTATCATCAAGAAATCTCACAAGAAGACAAAAAAAACAAAAATGAATTGATCTGACTATCAAGTATTGTCTGTGTTGTGTGACACGTTGTGCCATATATCTAAACTGTTGTCCAAACGCTATTAGAAACACATGAATATGTATTAATACGCAGCTGTAAATAGTCCCCAACAAATGCACTAATTGCTCCTGTTATATTCGAGACATGTTGGTGAGAACAAACCAAAACCAGTACATCAATGGGACGGCTCATGCTCTACTCTCCTGATGAGGAGAAAAAAAATACATTTTAAGGGGCGAGTGGATTAACATGATTGAACTCCCTGTGCTTTGGGAGCACTGTAAAGCCCACAGCCAAACATCCATACGCAAGTCATTCAGACCACACACGGTTCATTCAGAAGTCTGTGCAACTGTATTTGTTGTGTCGGCGGTGTACCCTGTGGACCCCCGGTGCTTTGGTCAGCTGGTATTCTGGGTGAGTTATCCTAAAGTGGACTTGCTGGCTAACAGCATCAGACAAGCTGTCAGCCCAGCTCGCCTCAATAACAACAACAAGTCTGGCCAGTCCAGCATGCATGATTGACTCCACCCTGTTTTCACTGTCTTATTGTCATACTCATACTGTTTAAAGATGAAGGTTAGATGCTTCTGTTATAGTCCTTTTATTGTTTAATGATGCTGTACAAGCCTGCAGTATGGGTTTGATCCCCTCTGTGCTTGGTTTTTAACTTATTGTACTGAAAGGACTGTAAGAATCTACACTTAAATGGCATCTTACTCGACGACGTGAAGAATGACGGTGTGTTTAAGCGATCCTGTTTCTGTCTTCTGTGTGACGAACAAGCCGAGGCCCCCACATCCATCACAGTGAGCCATCTTGTGATCTACTTCAAGCACCGCCGCTGTCAGATCGGCTCCTTGTTGCCGGGATGGACAATAAGTAACATATGATCGCTCACACACAAAGACGAGATGAATCATGCCGCCTCACATTCTCGCCGTTTCACACAAGTTGTTGCTTAAGAAGTGATGCAAGACGAACCCCTACAGCTGTGATTTTTCCTAACTTCCTCACCTCGTTTGCTATTTCTGTTTTTTTCTCCTTCTGCCTCCCCTCAGTGTGTCAGAGCATCTGCAGTCAGGCGCCATCCTCCTGTCACCCCCCGAGCCCCGCCCTGCACCCCAACAACCGCCCTAACTGCAATCTCTTGTCAGCACAGACAAATATTGACTTGTTCAGTGGCCCAACTTCTGCCAGGATTAGAGCCCCCCACCCCCCCACACGGTGGAGGGGGCCCGCCACCACCGACCGTCTCTAAACGGTGATTATGTCCAGCAGAGCTCATTACTGTCAAATCAAAGGATCCCTCAGAAGAGTCACTCGTTGGTAATGACCCTATTATTCAGTGAACATGTGGGGTTCGGTTGGCTTTACCTCCTGCAGACTGATAGTCCTGTCTAGATGCTGACAGGCGTTTTTGATGACAGTAAATAAGATTGTTTTAGGTACAATGCACTTGCCTACTTAACTAAAAACACATTACTCACAATACTTATATGGGGCCTCCTTCTGCTGGGTGTAAATAAATACAGTCTTTGAAATTCAAAAGCCTCTGATTGTAACCCACAGGACTGTGTCATCAGTACCACAGCTGATTGGAGTCACAACTGAGGATCGAATACACACTCGCAGGACCACAGTTACTTTGCATAATCCGGTTACAGTCTGGATACTGGCTGTGAATCAATAGAGATTAAAGATCTATTAGTCTGAAGGTGTAAACCAAATGCAAGGCATTCATAACAAAGCTTGAACCCTCTGGAGATACTTAACATCGAAATAACAGGATGGTGTAATGAAACTGATGTGAAACTACAGGTTTAATGAAAATAATGACAAGTCGAAAGACCCCTTTGGTGCAAATATTTACACCGAGTTTAAGGATTCACTTTACTTCCTCCTCTCCACCTTTTAAATGGCATTTTCAAAGCTGTTAACAAAAGTATCACTTTGGTTTTCACAAACACAAGAGATCTGGTTCATAGAACACATCTTTAATACAGTAGTTAGTTACAGTGATGTCAAAAAATAAAACATATACATCAAATTGGAACATTTATTTACAGAGTTTCTTTGTCCCCTTTAGTGCTGTGACTACACCGCAAAACCCCTCCGCCCCACCCCTATAACATTTGTCAACTGCCATCTGCCTGTCTGCTCCAACCCCCCCCAAGGTCTCCTCTCCACAAACTATATAATTAAGCTGCAACACCTTTTCTCCTCTTACACCCCCCCCCCAGGCCCAGACCTCTACCGTCACAAACAACAGGTTTCTATGAGGACACAGCTCTGTTTGATTTCCCTGCTCACACATTATTCATTTTTAAACAAGTGCTTCTAAAACAAAACAGCAGTAGAACAAAAAAAAAAAGCTATGGTATGAAAATACTGTACAGCTTTATGTTTCATCCAGTGTAAACAGATTTCCGCGTAAATTGATTCACAATTCCCAACGTCAGTGTGTGTTTTTAAAATCATAATTCTGCCTTCTTATGTGACAGAAATTAGAACTTTTGCAGAGCAGGACAAAACAAAAAATAGACTTTTTTTTTTTCTCTGGGAATTTGAGGAACAAAGTAGCTGAGGAGCTCAGCCGGCTGGCTCCGACTTCAAGTCCACACAACATACAGAGCATCCACCTCTCTCGCTGTCGAATAGGAGGAACACATTATGGATTTCATGACTGTGAGCAGTGACAATTCAAAGCTCATCATCTCTTCTTACGAGCTTTGAACAGTGGACACGTAAAGTCTGTGTTCCAGTGGTTGGAGCTGGGACCGGCCCGCAGCCCCGCTCCACCTTTCCTTTTACTCTCTACACCTTGGTGGCCAGAGACTGAATCTCTGACTTCTGAGTCTGGGCGCTGAGCGTGGACGACATGGAGCTCATCTGGCCATGCATAGCCTTCTTCAGGTTGAGCAGGCACAGACACTGGGAACGAAAGCGCAGGTCAAAGAAGGCGTACAAGAATGGGTTGAGGCAGCTGTTGACGTAGGCCAGGCAGGTAGCGTAGGGGTGAGCCAGCAGCAGGAAGCGCAGGAAGCCGCAGGAGCTCGGAGCCAGGTTCAGGTAGGAGAGGGCGTCCAGGCTCTTCAGGACGTGGAAGGGAGTCCAGCAGATGGCAAACACCACCACCAGTGTGGTGATGATCTTCAGCAGCCGCTTCTTCTTCTGGTCCTCCTTGCGCACGTTGTTGAAGTGACGTGTGACGGTGCAGCCGATGAAGCAGTAGAAGATGGTCATGGCCAAGAAAGGCAGGAGGAAACCCAAGGCAGAGGAGGAGAGGCTGAGCCCAGCAATCCAGAGGTACTCGTGCCTCTGGTTCATGGTCACGAGGCTGAAGTCCATGGCGCATGTGGTCCGGTTACTGTTTTGGTCGTTCACAGTGGTGCGGAAGAGCAGCGTGGGTACAGCCAGCAGGCCAGACAGGAACCAAATAGCACCCAAGGACGCCAGCATAGTGCCCCGTGAGCGCAGCCTGCTGCTGGACAGGGAGTGGACAATGGCCAGGTAGCGGTCAAAGCTCAGGCAGGTGAGGCAGAAAACACTGGCATACATGTTGACCAGAACAACATAGCTGCTGATCTTACACAGAGCCACACCGAAGGGCCAGTGGTAGCCCAGGGCTGTGTACACAGCCCAGAGAGGTAGGGTTATAACAAAGGTGAGGTCAGCAAGGGCCAGGTTTCCTATGTAGACGTCTGCAGCCCGACGTTTAGATTTGGATCTCCAGACAGTGAAGATGACCACGCCGTTACCCGACAGGCCCAGGATGAAGATGAGCATGTAGAGGACCGGGATGAGGGAGTACGAGGGCTCCCACTCTGAGAAGTCACAGGAAGTCTCATTGTCGTCATAATAGTCGTAGCTATCGACATATTCCCCAGTGGCGGTCTCCATGCTGCAGTGGCAAAGATCTTCAAACAAAAAAAAAATTCCTTGGTTTTCAGAAAACAGGTAAGAGTCCTGTACAGTTCCAAGTGCTCGGAGGTGAAACAAAGCAGATACCAGTGAACCACAGGAGCAGTAGGTTCTGCTGAGCTGACTGCTGGTGAGAGTTGGAGGAGAGATCAGACTGAGTGTGAGAGTGAGTGACTGTTGGCGCTGTCTGCCTTTTTAAACTCGGCCCTCCACACCCCTGGTTCCCTCCCAGGACGACCCCCCCTCCTCCTCCCAGTAAAACATCTCTCAGCCCTGCCCCTCCTCCTCTCTCTATCACCTCTCCTGACGGAGCCCACCCCTCTGCCCGGAGGACTAACGTTAGGAGCACCGTTAAGGTTGAAAATTACAAGTTTCAAGCAAATGATGGTTGTTCAACAGTAAAGTAACTTGTCTTTAGCGAAAAGAAGGAGAACTTGACAACTTGAATCTTTGAGATGAGGAATGATGACCTTCTGATCACTTTGTGAGAGGAAGGGAGGTGGCCGTGTTATTATATATGTAAGTATTATTTTTTTAACAAAAGAACTGTGCTGTAGACTTGAAACACATTATCTCACTGAAACCACCTTTAAATTTTCTCAATTAGAAATTAGTTCCAATAAAGACAGGACTGACCAATCATGGAATATGTTGGTTGTTTCTTATTAAGTGCTGCACACAAATGAAATCAAACCTCAGGGATTAATGTTTGTCTTAACCTTCTGCATTTGTGATACATTTATATAATGAAATGTGTTTCCTAAAACCTGATGATGCAGCTTTTAACATCATGTAGCAACAATATGACCAGCTACATAATGAATGCATTTTGCTACATCTGAATTAGAAATAAAGGGTATTTTGGTGTAGATTTTAAGGTGTAGACAAACAAGGGTCAAACCCTCGATATGAATGTGACCTCTTTAGACTTTGCAAAATCAATATTCACATTCAATAACCTCTTAAAACGTACAGAAATAAAGAATTGGTAGACACATGATCCCACCCTGAAGTCTGGTCAATACAAGCTGAAACTGGTAAATAAAAGGCACCAATCAATCAATCAACCAATCAATCAGTCAATCAGTCAAACAATCAAACAATCTGTCAAGTTTAAAGTGAAATTTTAAGCCAACTGAAGTTGGTTGTTGTACTGGAGAGCACATCTGTAATTTAAAACATTTTAATTTGAGACTGTGAAGAAGTTGTAATAACAATAATAATAATAATAATGAAATAATAAAAATGTAATCGAGCAGTTGATTGAATCACCTTTTCTCGGTTACTGCAGTGAATAAATCACATGTAAACAATGTGCACAGTTGCAGAGCTGTTTGTCCGGTTCTGCGCCACCCTGCCTCACTCTCCTCTGTATCTTTCAACCGGCACATAAAAGTTACTTTCCAGAGTTGCCTTAGGTGGATGCAGCTCCCGGGACAGGCCCGGACATTTCCACTCCTATCGTTTTCCATCACAATCACACTTAAACGGCAGTTAAGGATGCAAACGGCCAGATGCGTCACATTTCGCGTCTTCTTCACGCTTTTTGATCATAAAGTGAACGCAGGTCGAGCACTTTGCTGTTGCGGCCTTAACGCATCTTAAATATCACCAGATTAATGGCTTGAAATGGCAGACGTAGTCAGATGGACAGTGAATTGCAAACTGTTTGAAGATTATGTTGAATGTCAGCGGGCAGTTCAGGGGATGTGTGAATTCAATTCTCAAGTCTGGGGATTCATTTCCATGAGAAAGGGACAAGCAAACACAGCAAAAAAAATAAAACAAAAGGAAACCTCACATTGACTCTATCATTGAGCCAACAATGTCTAATCCTAAAGCCTTTTCATCGGGCCTTTTGATACCTGGTCACTTACCTGCTGATTGCATCATGTGAGGGGTTAATGCAGTGCAACTAAGGGAAGAAATCAGAATGAGAAACGTTTATTGCCAGGTAGGTTTTTCACATGTAAGGTTTTTGCATTGGTATACTGGTGCATAACAATGTCACTTAGTAAGTTAATACAAAGATAAGTACAGTAAATGTACAAATTACACATTTTATGGCTACATTTTATACGCATCTGAAACTTGCTTCATACAAGGTTTGTTTTGTAGCTTAAAAGTAGATTGTGGTTTGTATATTTTGTTGTGTTTCGTTATTGCACAAGGAAATAGATTTGGTTGCACTTGTTACACACTTAACGTACAGTGACCTTCCAACATTGAAACACCCAGCTACAAAAGAAACATTTAGAAAAGGCTGTTTCAACCCAAACATACAACTTTATAGACTTCACGGCCATCTGCAAAACTACTGTTTGACAAACCAGTCAGTCAGCTCAGAAAACATGTTATTTGTAGACCTACAATGAGACTCCAAGCCAGCTCAAACGAATGACCTTCAGAGGAACAAAGTCGGAGCAGGGCTGAGCATTATTTACAGCAGGTTTTAGTTTGTATAATCTGTCCAAGTGGTGGTAACAGTTACCACATGAATGCTAACCGTGGAAAAAGTCTAACAAGGCAGAGATTTCATCCTTCTTTAAACAACGATGAGATATTGGTGCCCCAGGATCTTCTCTGTGAAGGCGCAACTGCTGCTCTGCAGGTGAGAAACACAGAGTTCCATTTACATGAGTTTGTGTTTGTATGTCAAAAAAGTCCAAGTGAAAGTGACTACACTGGTTATGATAAAAGAAAGATACTAGACTGTGCTTATTCTGCTTGTACTCGACCTTAGAAAAGTACACACAAACACACACACACACACACACACACACCAGGTGGGACCCACCTCTAGCTCATTCCCCAGGGAGAGGATTGGCCGCCTGCTGCTTGCAGGCCCGGTATCTCTTATACAAATAAATTTGCAAATTTAAAAAGTAAAGGCGAGTAGATAAGAAACAGATGGTCAGATTAGACCTTCGTCCTGGATATCTTCAGAGGATCTCCTCACTTGTTAATCGTAGCCTTTATAGGTGCCAAGATAAAGTCCTGCTGCTGATCCTGAGGTCAGGTTTATGGGGTGGGTGGGAGGATAGTTATCAGCTGGGAGTGAGTATTTACTTACACTTCTTTCCAAATAAAATATAGTCAAATATCTTCAATGTGATTTTTCACCACAAGATATTGCATGCCTTTATTTTGTGTCATATTCTCCTTACCACCTATGGCTGCATTGCATCACAGGGTTTTCTCTCGCAGGCATGGACCACACATGTGTCCCTGCCACAGCTGTGACTGCTTTTGGCCTGCCGCTGTAAAGGCCCTGCTGCTGTGATATGGCTGCTTCTGTCTCTCTCTCACCATTTTCACTTGAGGGGTATCATGGATGCTTCTGTAGCCCTTCCATGGAACGCTGCTGCTAGTTGATCATATGCTTTGTAGCAGCTGATGTTTTTTTCGTACATAGAGGGAGGTGCGTGTGATGCTCATCTTTACAGAGTACACTGGAGTCAATGACAGGCGACTTGGGGGACATTTGTAATGGACGCATGTCAGCTCCAGTCAGGCCAGAGGAGGAGATAAGTGATTGAAGGTGTAATCTGTGACCCGAGGTTTGTTTGAAGTGTAAGAATTGATGGCAGCACACAGATGCCCCCTCTTCCTTGATTTGTGGCCAGTACAGCAGACCCCAGGCTCCACAAATCATGCTGAGACACCTGGGGACCAGGGTCAAAGGGGATCTAGAGGGGGTCGCAGTGTGGTATCATTTGAGAGACAAGCTAGGTCCCTAAGTGCACACTGTCCTTGCTGAAAACACTGTATGTGGAATAAAGATAATTCATACCCAACCCCAATTTGTGTTTCCATCTAGTCAAATCTTAAAGCAAACTGTGAACCACAGCCGTGGACCTTTCACATAGGCCTGGTAAGTGCCGATTCGGGTGTGTTGCACGACATCGCGCTCCTGTGCCATGGAGCCAGCACCCTCAGAAGTGCGAGGGCACTGCTACTGCTGAGGGGTTTGCTAATTGACAGAGCCTCTTTGTCAAACTGCAGGTTACGTGAGGATCACAGGCTGGCGTGTGTCTGCTACAATTTGCTGCATGTCTGCATTTGCGGTGCAATGAAAAATGAAAAGAAAATTGCAAGAATAAGACACGCTCTCATAGTGTGAAATGGAAAGCTCTGTAAGTAACTTCCACAGGGCATTGCAGTGTACTGTAAATGAACCCTTACACTCGAGGCCAGCCATAATACAAACAGCTATTTTTTCCCCACATCTGCATACTCTTGACCTGAGCATTGAACTGAATAGAGACCTCCACCCAATCATGAGAAACGTTTGTGCTGATAAGGCTGCTCTATTGTTTCATTTTTGTTGCTATGAGCGCTTTTCTCTTAATGAGCAATGTATCTGTGGACTTTTTAAAAGTTCATCACGCCTTTCAAGATTGAGCTGAAAATTGAAAAAGAAAAGATCAGAAATAATGGTGATTTTTTGTGTCCCTGTACTGGATACAATACAATGTTTAGCATTGTTTAAAAGAATTGTACTGGGTAGAGGGGCTGAACCTGAAGCTTCACTTTATAAAAAGCAAGGCCCTCCCCAGTGTTAATACATTTTCCAGCATCCCCCTTGGAGTAATATATTATATTATATAATATTTCCATTTCTATAATATCTCAAAATAATATAACAGAACAAAATTGGTACATGTATTTTCACTATTAATAACTAAAAGTGCATTGGGAATTTAAGATGGTTGTACCCCAATGATACCTTAAATGTTAGGGGCACAATCATTTTCACACAGCCACCAACTGCCATAATTGTGACAGGATAGTTGTCATAAACGCACCTTTATGACCTGTTGTGCGCACAAACACGATTTATTATAGGACACTTTTAAAAGAATTTTGCGATAAATCTCACAAAGGGAGAACAAAACAAAACATAAATCTGGGATGAGAAAAAGTTAAAAGACCCCCCACTACTCTCCAAAATATTTTTGACTGCCCTCAGTGCTTTCTGACCACCTTTTCCCCCTAATTATTTTTGGACAGTCACTTATTTACACGGACAAGAAACATTTCACATAAAGGGGAACTCTACCAATTTTACACATCACTTTATTGTCACTTTCTCATCCTGATTAGAATGTTTTTAACACTTCACGCATGCAGCAGACTGAAGAAGGTAAGTACAATGTTAAACGTGAGCCTCCAAAACTGACTGACCCAAATCAAGGCAGCTGCACTCTGCTCATCCATCCTTGCTCTCTCCGCACCTCCAGTATCTTGGTCAGGAACAACGGGGTCACAAGGTGTTTCCCCTCTCCTTTCTCAGGACCCTGGACCACCCATCCTCTCTCTCTCCCCAATATACTCGGTGTGTGTGTGTGTGTGTGTGTGTGTCAATGGACAAAACAGCAAGCGCCACAGGATGTGCTATAACAGGACAGTTTGTCCTCTCCAACTGAGATGCTTCTGTCAGACTTTTGTTTTATAGCTGCTTGAGCTAAGATATTTATTTAAGAGATGGTGGTGTTTGAATGAAAGTATAAATATTTTGTTTTTTACATTCCAAGACTGTCGTTTTTATAGTGCTGTAAAAACAGGTCAGGTTGGTGTTTATGTGAAAAAATGTGACCTGGTCATTTGTCATTCTGGATTCTGCACTTAAAACAATCGTTTCTATCAGGCAAGGTCTTTTTTGTGAATGAAGTGTGCAGGTGGAAGACTTAAGACTTTATGTTTCACCTGCACTCAAGAGGGGAGATCAGGAAACCTTGTAGAAAAAATTTGAAACAATAACACAGGAGAGAATAAAGAAGCGGGAGACGCGTTTAGGGAGGAAGGAGGAAGAAATAAAAGGACAAAGGACACGGCTGATGAGAGGGCAGTGGCTCTCAGGCAGGCCAGGTCTTTCTGTGTAGCAGAGTTAATGACAGGGATTATGGAGCCGGGGAATGGGGGGGACTGCTGGGATCTCCAGGCTCTGCTAGACTCCAGCCCGGCCCTCCCATCATCCCAGGAGATCTGCGGGAATCTGACTCCATTTGGCCTAAAATCTCTCGACACAACAAAAACCCTGTGGCTCAATTAGGAGGAAATTAGACTCTCCTTCCTCATTCACATTTTACTTACTTCAATATTTACTTCTGAAATGGGTAGTATGAGTGTTAATATGTTATTCAAAATCAGTTATCTGGGCTGCTTTTTAGATTGCCTGGCTGTTTCTTTAAAGTTGGATGCTTATTCTTGATCATTACACTAGGAGATTTATTCTGAAGTGACAGGAAATTTCTGGATCTAATAATCAATAACCGTGTCTCTATGATTCTTGCCTGTTTTTCTTTAAACTAGAGACACAGAAACCTAAATCCTGTCCCTGTTATGAGACGTCAAAGTGAAAACCCAAACAGCAGCCCATGTGAATACCAGGTGCACTGCAGCATCTGAGCGCCTGCTGTACTCTCATTTCCTTCAGGACGAGAGTGAAAGAGCAGTCACAGACCTGACAAAGACCAGGAGGGGGCCAAAAATGCTCAGCGAGCAAAAACCATAAACTCAAATCTGAGACAATCAGTACACTTTACTAATTAAGTTTTTACCCTCAAATTACTCTTTATATGACTTAAAAGGCTTAAAACTGTGCTCTCTGCAGCCAGGCACAAAAAGCCCAAGTAGGTTTGTGGAAAGTGCTCAAAGTCCAACCCAAAGCTGGAGTCAAGCCAGGAAAATCTACAGGACCCTTTTATAAAAACTGCTAAAATAAGAAGCATGTTGTGCCCCACACAATGAGCATGTCATGAATATCTAGACTATTTATACTATTTATATTTATATAGATTTTCAGTCAAAATAACGTCCACCACTGAGAATTCACCACAGACAAGCACTGTGTTACATTCGTGTTCTTATTTCAGGGCCAAGTATAACAATGTTCTTCTAGTAGTTACAAAACGCCCTTTCAGATTTGAGCAGCTGTGTTTATTTACCGTGTAGGTATAGTTTGGTGTCAGTGTCAGCTGCTGCTAAATGCAGTTTAACTGAGGGCAGATCTGCAATAAGTTCTGTGAGAGGATACTTTGCAGGTTCAATGGTCATCACAGGTACAAAACAATAAAGTGTATGCTCTACTGTTACAATTTTATGGTAGCTGTTAACCTTCCCATCAAACTTAAGGAGCAGTTCTCAGCATTCTTGTCACTAGTGAAACTGCAAAGCATCCAACACTGGCGACAGTGGGGCGGAGGCTGCGCTGTTTTCCCCATCTGTCAGTTGTTTGACAGACAGCAACAAACTGTAAATCAGTCACCTCTGAGACGAGGCCGGCCCTCTCCCTGCTCAGACCAAACAAACGATAGGGAGTGTGTGCGTGTGTGCGTGTGTGTGTGCGTGTGTGTGTTCACCCCGACAGTGCATCGTCCTCTTCCTCTACCTCTGTCATGTGCTGACGATTTATTGCTGTCAGGTGGTTCAAGTGGAGCCAACTATAAGGATAAAGTGTAAATTTTTTAAGATGAAAAAAACAAAATCCTTCTTCTCTTATGACTAAAAAGTTGAATTCATAAGCAATAAAATGCATCCTTGATCAATTTGATGCACTCTGGGATTTTGCCTCTACAAGCCTACTCAGTCAGGTGTGACCAGTAGCGTATAGTGGCTATATGTTAGCATAGATACACATTAACTGGCATTAGTTTGGTGACTTTAAACAGACAGACACTCTTAGCTTTAAACTTAAGGTGAATTTCCATCCACCTATTTTTATGTGCATTTTCAATTTGTGCATGAAAACCCCTGAGTGGAAACGGCAGAGAAAAACAATAAAAGCTGTTTTGCAGAGACTGCAACGTTCTTCAGCTTGATACACAAAACAAACATAAATGCCATATTTCCATCACGTTTTGTACATCATTTTTGTTTGCTTTGTCTGATATTCTTTTTATTACGTCATCTCATTGTGCCCTTCTCTTCTGTAATGGTTTAATAGCTCTAACGGTTTATCTCGATAGGCTCAACTACTAACATTCGCATAACAGTGGTGGCTGGATACGCACATTAACTTGCATTGTCTTTTGGAGATTTTCTGGAAATTCAGTTAAAATTTGCGTTACATTTGAATGGAAAACTGACAACAATTATGTCTTTAAAGCAGTTAAATTAAGAAAATCTTGGGAAATGCAGGCAAAAACACTATTCCATTAACTTGTTATTATTATTATTATTTCTTGGGATGCAAAGTTCAAAAACTATACCTAAAAAACAACAAGGACCTGAAATTATGCGTGTTTGTGCCTGAGCAGATTGACATTGTTCCTTTGCAAGGACTGGTCTATTCTGAGGCCGTCTTGGCTCCCAGCGTGTCTGCAGCCAGAAGCTATGGCTCCTCTAAAAACTGACAACTGCTTTAAGGAGTAAAAGAATAAAATCAACTTTAACACTCTGTCGACAACTTTGATGTGCAATCACAAGGCGAGATGGGTGGTGGGGGTGGGAGTAAAAACATCCTCCGACTTGCCGTAATTGTTTCAACATCTGTGTTGCTGTTGCTATCACCCAGACGGGCTGAAAACACACATTCAAAGTTTCCACTTGGTCCATTTCCTTTAATCAACCTGCCCTTGCAGTGACTGATTGCCAGACCAGACCTTGGCCTCGCCTCGCCTGTATCTATATCTCTGCTTACTGTGCAAATCATGTTAAACTCCAGAAGGCTTTCCCCTCAATAATACTATTCTTCTCCCTTCAGGAGACAGCTGATAATTACATTAACTCATTAAAACTGATGATTATTATC
The DNA here is from genome assembly GCA_036023855.1 of Gadopsis marmoratus. Classification (NCBI taxonomy): domain Eukaryota; kingdom Metazoa; phylum Chordata; class Actinopteri; order Centrarchiformes; family Percichthyidae; genus Gadopsis; species Gadopsis marmoratus. The sequence goes on from JAVQJF010105205.1 coordinate 60,794, forward strand.
ATAAAATGTGACTGGAGGAAGAGTGGAAGCGTGCGCCAGGGTAGGATTGAGCCAGCAGGGAAAGGTTGTGATTGACCAGAGCGTGCTAATGAAACGAGACCAACTGGCTGTGGAACGTGGCCTTCCCATTATGCACATACGTCAGGTTTCTAAAAGAGGAAGCGGGACACTATTAAAACACAAAAGGTCCAGATGTGAGGCCCCTTGAAACACATCTCAATGTCTGCCTCGTGTTGAATGCTGACAAATTGGCCTTTAACGATCCCAAAACAGGCCTAAAGTCAATGTCAAAGCCATGTGCCACTCTTCTGACCCTCTGTGGGAAGGCTAAGTGCCTCCAAAAAGAAGCTGAGACTCTAAGAAAATATTTGGCCACAGCCCTGCACCATTTCAGCCTCCAAAATGGGTTGATTCACATGCTCGCCACTCAGCACATGTTGCTGCACTTCATCTCGCTCATGGATTGAGGGCTTTGAAACACAGCTGCGGGATTTAGAAAGACCTGTTGCATTATTAATGAATACAGAGGACATTTCTAACTTTGAGCACCTTTTGTGTTTTTTACTTTAGTTGGTAAAACGCAGGTGAGAGTGGCAAGAACAGATGCTATGAACTGCTACGATAAAGTTCATAATTTAGAATACAGCATGTGGCCTAATCATTTGAGCTTACCAGGACGGCTCCGGGTGTCAGGGTGGCCATGATGCCAGCATGTGTGTTGGCTGGCTGGCAGCACGATCTCTTATGAAGCCAAATGTTTGCACCCCACACTCATCCAGCTATGATTTAGCTGATGGCTGCAGACCACACACCCCTGCTCCAACACCATCCCTCATTTAATGTACTGCTAACCACCACATTAAACACTCTCCGCATTTAGTTTAACATCACTCAAACGTGACAACCTTCCACATATACAACACTAATCCATATACAGTGTCAAAATCTGCACATGAATCAGTAGTGTAATGTACAGTGTCAGGAATAAGCCTAATAGCTGTGGCTTATGCTGACCTGGATATGAAATGTGATTTGATCTGACGCCTCCTCACAAAACGTTGCAGCTCTTAGTCATATTATGATCTACTTTCATATGACCATAATACTGCTGAACACTCTGGAAGAACCATCTCGAAACACGAGCTCTTCTGCCCAACTGTGACAGCAAGGCACAATCACAAAATGGTGGCGTAACACATTTATCTTTGTAGCTGATCATGTATAGTTAAACAGTGTCTCAGTGTGCTAGTGAACACTAAAGTCTACAACCATGTTAGCTTGTTGGAGCACCAAGCAACACCTGAAAGCTGTTTTTAACCTTCCCGAAACTGACAATCTGGAGGTCATTTTTTATTCTAAACGTCCACATCAGAGCGATGATTTTAGAGTGTTTACATTGTATTGAAAGTCCCATAGGAGCCTCTGCTCTCAAAGGGCGAATCCTTTGAGAGGGAACACTAAAACAGGAAAAACAGTCTGCGTTGCCCATCATACCGCACTGACACTCTATGCATACGATTGATGCTATGGTTCGGCCCTGGTGAAGGGCTCAGTGACCCAGCCCTTCCTGCCTTTGTTGGTCTTTGTTTAGGGTGGTACGCCTTCAGCAACTAGGGGTGCTCCTGTGCATGACCCTTGCTTTACAGGCTCCTCCTGAAAGATCACACCATGTTGCATTTTAGAATCACTTGAAGTTAGAGGCGTTTCATTTGCAAATTGAGCAGAACCTGGAGGAACCATTGTACCTGTTTTCATGGTATCATGGAAACTGAGTGTTTTTTTTTTTAAACAGATGGTTGAGGTGGGTACAACCCTGAGGGCCTTTAGGATTAAAGCTGAGAGGGCAAGCCTAAACCTGCTCTATTACCTCCCATTCATGAGCCTGTACAGACCACTGACTCTACAACACATGAAGCAAAATGCAGATGATGTCTGATTGTGCAAACCACCTAATTACATAATTCAGTTATGATGACTTAACAAAGTGGCAAACCCTTTGATCGTGGTCACACTGAAACCTCCATGATTAAAGGGCAGGAGATTCTCCCCCACACATATGTGCAAGTGTGACTGCATGGGTCCATGCACAGGGCAGGATGCTGCTTGACAGCAAGATCAAGGTCAGAGAGTTAGAGAAAGGGGAAGAGCGAGGAGGACACACAGGTTCTTTTAAGGGATAATCTCTGCTACTACAATACGGAGCGGCAGGCTTTCACTGGCCCAAAAGGCAAACATTTCTCGGCATTCCAACATGGCAGACTGATCGGTCTATTCATATGCAGAGCAAATGGCAACTCATCGACTAGCTCATCTCAACTTGCATGGGGGGATTTTGGGGGGATTTGTCTCGCAGGAGAGAAGCCTCACCTGTCAGAGGTAGAAAAGCCCTTTGGCCAGGACACAAAGCACATGACAAAATCTGACAGGTCAGATGCTTCCTGTATGAACAGGAGGGGCTTTAACCCTTAAAACAGAATAACACATGTTCAGCTCTGTCTGGGGTTAGAATTTTGTGATACTAACAAGCAAACATGGTATAAATTGAGGCATGAAACTTCTAGCAACTAACAATTATACACCCAGTGGACTTATGTTGTGTGTTTCTGGTTTGTGTGATTTGTTTCTTTAACTGTTTGGGTTAGGGTTAGGGTTAAGTTACCCTTTCACCTCAGCTGTCTGTGATTGGGTCCTCTTTTCTGCCGCAGCTATGCCTGTGCATGACACCCTGTGTGTGTGTGTGTGTGTGTGTATATATTTATGAGAAAATCCCTCTTGTGCTAATCTAACTGGCTGCTGGCTGTAGCTTTATATGTACCGTACAGACATAAGAGTGGTATCAATGTTCTCATCTCATTGTTGCCAAGAAAGCAAATTAGTGTATTTCTCAAAATGTTGAACTATTAAGAGTTGTAGGAATGTTATACAGAATGCAGTGGGAAATCAAGAAGTCCCATACTCCCAAAATACGTTTTTGGCAATTGTTTCCAAGTTAATCAAGCTCTGTGTGCTGCTGTATTGTTCAAGAGTGCAATTTGGCAGCAGGCCTGTAAATAATATTCTGGTCAGTAAACTGTAGACAGTCAGCTTTGTCTTTGCAGAAAATGAGGAAGAATCCAATTGTTTTTCGGCTCCCTCTCCCTTTGTGGCTATCAGCGGGTCTCTGGAGAAGTGCTTGTTTCCGTAGACGTGATGGGGAGATGTTTCCTGTGGCAGGTCTGTCTACTGCTGATTAGAGCCCATCCATCAGCCGGACCTCCTTGAAGCAGAGAGGAGGGCACTGGTTAAATCTGTCTCCCAGTCCGGACAATCCTCTCATGTATTAGAAACAAGGTTACAACAGGTCCACTCCCTGCCCCTCCACCCTGGAGAACATGGCCTGATAAACCCCTCAGCTGACACTAACTGATTCAAATTTGTAACCTCAGCCAAGATTTATTTTTAAAGTGCAATTTGACTGATCTCCAAGTGACTCTTATCTCAATTTCTTTTATATAAATCTGCATTTTCACCCCTCTAATTTGTCAGCTTGGACCAAATAATACTGTATAATGCAGACCAAAACTCACACATGCATGTTTGTGTGTTCTGAACATTAACTGTCTTGCTGGGAATGTTTTACAGTGCGGAGTGGCTGCCTCCAGGCTCACAGAGGTCAGAATGGCTTTGTTTCCCCTTTGCAGACACGATCCTTCACCATCTCCAGTCAGCAGGCGCTGATTGCTCTCTGCAGCAGTACAGTTGGTTTCTTCCTCTGTGGACCTTTGTGCCCCTCTTGGGTAAAGCACCCACAATAGCAGGATGACTAGAGTCTAAAAACAGGCTGCCGGGCATGCCCCCTGCTGTGCTGAGGCATTTTTCTCCCCAGTCCCCATCACTTTCTTTGGCCTCCAGTGTGAAGTGTAAACAGGAGGTAGAGAAATATCCTCCTTGGCCAGGCGGAGGAAACCACATATGGTCTGGAGGTTGAACTCTCCTGTGGTCAGCTGGAAGGCAGCACTGTAAACTACTGAGTCTGAGAAACTGTTACGGCTGCAGTCTATTGTGCTGGACAATGTTTGTGGATTGATGTCAAAAACGGCGTGACCTTGCATGAGAATGAATCTTTGCTCCTGTGTTGGCACTCTTGAAGTGCCATAAATAAAATAAAAACCGGGAGAAACCCCAGTGAGGATCAGTTCAGGAAAGACACAAAGATTTAGTTTAACAAGTGAGCACAAGAGCAGTAAATGTCTCAGCTGGTCAGGCTATCATCGGTGCTGCTGTCTGAGAACTGGGGAAGAAATCCCAGTGGTGATAAATTGTGCTTGCATGCAAAAGAAAGATCAATGCTTTCCCTTTATGGTCATTCTTTCAACACTGTCTAAATCAGCAGATATTACTCTTTATACTACACACCTACAGTACTGTAGGTTACTCCTCCGGTTAGTAAAGCTCTACCGTGACTGTGTCGTAACACTTTTTTATGACATAAATTCCTTTGTAGAAATTGCAACTACATACTGGACCATGTCAGAAGAAGGAATTTAGTCAAATTTATGCTACTCTTTGACTTTAGGCTCTATTTCTTTTAAGGGCCCCTTCCAGGCATGCTTTTGCACGGATGTAACATTCCTCAGAGAGCAGTAAGTGACAGACCACCACTGACCGTAGTCACCTCAACCTGTCAGGCTATTGAACCTGAGGCTGACGCAGACAATGCCCAGGTCAACAGGTCTACACTGCAATCACTACGGGCAACAGATTCCATTACTCATGTTTGACTTCTGACCTTTGAGGGAGTGTCAAAATAAGCACAATGAAAACGGAGGAAACAACACCAAACATGAGTCAAAAGGACAAATTAGAGAATGGCAGATATTTAAAAAAAAAAACGGGTCTACAGTCATGCTGGCAGCACTGAGGCTAACGTCAGCATGCTAACTTGCTCACAATGACATGCTAGTGATTAGTATAATGTTTACCACGTTCACCATCTTAGCTTATCATTATGGCATGCTCATTTTGCAAAACAGCTGAGGCTGATGGGACTGTTGCAGGTATTTTGTCTCAAACCAAAGTTTTACGAAATAAAAATTTGATCTGATGATTGAACTAAATAGAAAGTCAGGAAAATTCCAAGGTGTTTACAGTTCATCCTGGGTGAATAGCTGCACCAAATTTCATGACATCCAGGAAAAGGCAGGGGGCCTCCAAAATCACGAGGCTTCATCTGTGAACAGTGACTGTCTGCACCATCGTCTGTGCCAATCCATCGAGTAGATATTGAGATATTTCACAGCATAAGTGAAAACTGTTACCTGCTAATGGCACCACAGGAAAAGTCAGGGCGTCACTCAAGTCATTAGAATTCATTGACTGGGGACCATGAGTGTCTGTACAAAATTTCATGGCAATCCATCTAATAGTTGTCGAGATAGTCTAGTCTGAACCTTGACATTGCCATTCACAGAGCCAAGCTGCTAGCATGGCTAAAAATTCAGTTAAAGGTCCTCTGAGAATATCAGGATACATTTTATCAGGCTACAATCTTGAGTTAATTGCCATCTGCATGCATAACAGCACTGAAACCAGCCAGACCTTTATCCCCATCAGCCTCTTGATTGGAGTTTACTTTCTGGCAGGAATACAGGCGGAATATGGGTCAAAAGAGTAGCCCAGAATGTTGGAGGAACTTGGCTTGTTGGACTCTGAGTTATTTAGCAGCAGAGGCCACCACGGGCATCAGAGAAATCATTTTGCTGCTCTGGCAGAAGAAAAAGGGAAAGAGGAACAGGGGTCTTCCCAGCTGCACTGCTAAAGGGGAAAATGAGAGGCATGCTCTGAAAGATTTATAGTCTTCATAATAAATTTCACAGGAAGGATTACAGCATTACATTGTAAGCGTGGATATAGTAGAGGAGGAACAGGCAGCACTTGGCCCAGGCGGGAGCAGTTCTTTTAATAGCCTGGCCACCGCTGCTGTTATTGTTCGGGAGATGATACGCCAGGCAGACTCCTCTTTAGATCACATACAGCAAGTCTCCTTACTGCCACCCAGCTTCTATCTGTCATGACTGAGAACCTCTGAAGTTACAGCCAGCTGTCCCTGCAGATCAACTCACTATATTCTCACTACAGCCTTCTGTACAGCTGGATATGAAGCATTAAATTACACATTTATTACATTTGAATGTTCCACAGGCTGAAACAAGCAGATCACAAATTAGTAGAAAACACCGTACATCAACTCTCAGATATGTCCTCATCTCCTCTCCTTCTCCATACATCTCTCTTTCCCATGCGTAACTCAAAGGAGAGTTTCCACATAGCTCTCATTCTGTTTCAGCGTCTATTTGACCTACATTTTTCACAGACAGACCCACCAAATTCCACAGCTAACATGCACCATGGGGCAGAAAAGGAGGGAGACCTGTTGACTTTTCACAGAGGAACATCTTATCAGGCAAAATACCACCAGCATGCAATTAGCCGCCAAGCCAGGTCATTTAAAGTTAATTTTCTGTGATAAAACAACTCATGAACATTATATGCTCCATGGAAATGTTGTACAGCTTTGCCGCAGCTCCCAAATGCTAAATATGTTTTCAGTTCAAAATCACAAAACAAAATCTAGCAATCAAAAACCTTCCAGATTCAAATTTGAGGGCCAGACTGTTTCAATCCAGCAGCAATGTACATGCAGAGAATGCACTCTGCCTTCCTCTTGTCTTTTCTTGCTCAAGGTGTGGGTTGTCAGATCACATGTACGCTGGCTGTCATACCTTGTGTGAGGGGAGGGCATTGCTCGGTAAAACATGCAGAAGCCAGCGGTGTGACCTAACACTGGCCCCTGACCTACACCCAATGGGAGTGAAGCTCAGCAGCAGGACACCATAGCTGACATGAGAGCTCCTGCTGGGAGGGGAACGGGCGAGGCACAGCTCAAATCTAATCCCCACCAGATCGGGCTTGACCAGGCTGGTACCCTGCCTGAAATGCCGCACTCACATTCCTGCACATCCCAACAGCACAGGAGCCCCTGCTAGACCAGAGGAAGAACCCCTGCTGAGCTTCAATACACATAATGAAACTATAGTGTGTTACATTATGTCTGACACATGAAAAATGTCCATGTGAGCATGCAAATATTTGTTCCCACTTTGCATGCGAGTTGGTAATACGGTCATGCGTGCAAGGCCCACATGCAGCGGCATGTTTCACATGACATGTCACATGTACAAGGCTTAAGATGTTGCCTTTGGGGTACAATGCCCAAAGCAAATACTGCAGATCTCCGAAGAGTTGAAGAAACAAGGGTAAGGCATTCAGGGGCTGAAAGCAATTATCCTGGCATGCATACACACACACACGCTCGCGAACACTACGGTCAGTCAGTGGTGAGCGGCTTGACTCCTCAGGCTCTGGTTCTCAAAACACACCCTCTTCCTGTTTTACTAAGGGGAAAATGGGAGCAGCAATGGAGAGGAAGAGATGAGAGACACAGCAGGGTGAAGGAGAGACTGAAGTATCATTACTCAACAGCCAGGACAGAAAATGTGTGTGGTGCATTATGTCTGTTTAAACAAAATGCTGACACGATAATGAGATCGACAGAAAATCAGCAACTATTTTAATAATCAATGAACCACTAAGTTGTAAAATTAGCTGACAAAACAAGGCATACAGTATGAAGCCATAACCCTAGGCTCTGGGAAATTACAATTTAATTGCCATTTTTCACTAATTTGAAACTGTCAACAAAGATAAAACAGATGTGGTAGGTGATGTTTTTTTTTTAGATGGTGCAAGGATGGGAGGAAGCAGGGGAGGGATTTGTAAACCACTAGTATCTGAGTGTGCATTTAGGGTGATACAATTCATGAGCAAAAGACATAACACAATCCCTGCGTAATGGTCCCAATACACTCAAGCCAAAGGTCGGACGTTGTAAGTTTTCCCACATAAAAGCAGAAAAACAAGAGGAAACCACTGGCTTTTATCCACAGGCACGAGGCATGTGGACAGAGAGCATCAACTAAAACATCATGTATTTTACAAAGCAGGGCAATTACCAGGGGATAATTGCATCAACATGGAAAGCTCTGTAAGTTGAAGTACACGTATATGAGAGGGGATGCAGGGTGTGGGTTTTAATGTCCCACAGTGTGGGAGGTGAAGGGAGGGACACTTCAAAAGACCTTCACATGAGACACTGCGTCTCTGTGTTGCCCATCTCTCAGGAAAAGCTCTGGTAGTTCCCCTCCTGAAAAACAATGGAGTAGTCATGGTGTGAATCTGAAGAGCCATATGGCCTTTACCTGGACCTTGAGAGAAGGCACTACTGTAAACTGAAGCTCCACACAAAGGAGTAATCAGAAGAGTGCAGGGTGAGAGGCTGGGCAGGCTGCTCCTGACGTCACACCGAGCGGATCCACGGTCCCTATGACTTCCTGAGGGGCCACTGTGTCTTTATAACAGGGAGGCATGGCACGCATTATTACACTTTCAGCCATGAAAGCCCAACTACGTATCTGAAATCATATCCTCTACACCCACAGCATCAGCTCTCATATGATGCAAATTACGTGGAGACCTCATTTACACACAGCTCTCTCAAGGCATCCTGAGGGAACGTAACAGCGATTCAGGGAAATGCACAGGAGCAACAGACAAAATATTACAGTTTCACAACCGGGATCTTCTTAGTTTCATGAATGCTGAATGAATGCATTTGGAAGCAGAAGGCAGGGCTGAGAGAATGAGTCTCCCCCACTCAACTATCTGCAACCCGTGGCATTTTCACCTCCACTCAGAGGTGAGAAGGGCCTCCTGGTCTGCCTCTCACATGACATCAGAGTGATATCTGAAGCAGGCAGGTCAGGGGAGGAGTGATGTGGAGCCCCAGCTGGACCACTTCCACCCTGCCAGGGTGCAGGCACTAACACATGTGTGCTGCAGCCGGTCCTGGACCCATTCAACCAACACTGGATACTTCATACTTGAATGAGCTACTGTATTTCACACATTCTGGCCCATGTATGACTGTGGAACAAGTGGTAAGTGATGAGATTTAGCTTGACAGGTCAGAGTTCATGTTGATGTAACTATAAGTGGGATATATAATAGTTAAAGGATGCTTTACTATGGCCAATTTAGTAAATCCCTTCAAGTATCAGATAACATACAGCTAAACGTTATTGCTTTTCTCTCCCTGCAGTTAATCACTTGCAAGAAGGAACTCAAGTTATTACTAGTGACCACAGCTCTGAAAATGGATTGGTCTATTGAGCATTTGCTAAACTCCTCCCACAAACAGCCATTTTCCAATTATAGTTTAGCAGCAATAACACGGTCAAGCTTTGGATTTTTCAGCTAAGTAGCTCACTACTGAGTAGTAACCTAACCCACAGTTACTTTCATTCCACATTATTTTGTGGGATTACAGGTTATGTTAAAGTAAAAAGCCCCGTTCACAACTAGCACATCCACCGTGTGGTTTTTCCCAGTTTTAGACCTGGATGCTGCTGCACGAGAGTGAAGGGTAACGTAAAAGTTCTGTCCAGCTCATTATTAGATTTGGGGAAATTTACACAACAGAACCCCAGCCACATATTTGCCATGCAGAGGTTAGATCTCATCCTAAAAGCGGTGATTATGCTGACTTTTAGCCTCAGTGTTTCAGCATTATATCATGTTTGTGGCCATCAAAGTTTATATTTCTGAAATTTCAAGTTGATAAATGTGCCACAGTTTCATTGTATACTGAATTATGTGCTGTGCGAGAACGGCAAGCAAGGTGTAGCAACAGTAACAAAGAGGGGCCTGGTTTCTCAAATGGTCAAATCGGGGTATACATTTCTGTGTTAACAGCTTACTTTTCCTATTGAATCTTCCTTTTTAACTGGGAAATAATGGCTAGTTCTTCATCTAATCTCAAAGGACCTTTGCCATTAGACTTCTTTCTTCCAGCATAGCTTCTCATGGGTGGCAAATGCTCTCTAAGATATAATTATTTGCAGCAGGCCAGAGCTAGATGTGGGCCTGTAAGATGTCTGTCACCTGTTGTTCACACAGCCAAACATCTATACTAGGACTGTTGCTCCCCCTACTCTTCCTGTGCCTATCCTATGTCTTTGATCAATAACTCTGTGGTCCCCCATCAGCCATCAATATGTGCACCAGAGAGGGGCCCATTGTCATCTAATTACAGGCCTACTACTCTCTGTGACTGAGCCAGTGCCTGGGTGAGTGTGATTAAAAGTCAGCTGGGGCATTCTCTGGTTCCTAGCGGCTCTTTCAGCCGGAACCAACAGCTTGGAACCACGGCACAGTCAAACAAAGTGCTCTTCAGCGCGCTACGGTTGGGGCTGAAATTTTAAACGCTATTGGTGGTGACGTTGCTCTGTGATGGCAGCTCACAGAAGTCAGCAGTGACGCGATTGAGTGATGTAATTTGTGATGAAATTGAGAGCAACTGTGACATCTGGAGAGGCCGAAGCCGAACCACACGTGAGCTCATCTTCAGAGCGAGAGGAGCGCAACATCAGGACAATGACAAATAGCATCACAAGAGGGACAGCAACCATCCAAGTCAGTGAGGCCATGTGTTACCATCCAAAAGCATTGTTTGTCTTGATTGAGGTGAAGGATAGCAAACACAACAGGATATTGAGAGATTAGATGTGTATGCGTGCGTGTGCATGAGCTTGTGCATGTACAGTACGTACTTTAAAAGGACCACAATGCCGCCCTTCCTGTGATAGAAAATATCATTAAGTTGTATTAATTTGCGGACTTACCGCAAATAAGTTCAAGATGGCGACCAAGCCTTTAGCCTGCACAATAAAACCTACTATGGCGGATGGAGGAGGACTTTTCCTGAGGGAACGCTCACAGGAAACACCTTCTCCTTTATTATCTTTCCTGCTGTTATCGCTGGCAGCGCCTGCTTGCTCTCTCCTCCCCTTTCTAATCTCCATGGCCGGCGCGGTATGCACGAGATCCCGGCATAACTCCTCTTTCTCAGGACCTCGCTCCCTCATGCATCCACCTTCTGCCAAAGCCATCTCCTCAAATAACCTCGCAATTCATTCAAAAAGCATAGATCAGATAGCAGAAATGAAGGACCTGGTACATTGAAAAAGTGCAATCACATGTGACCCCATTCAGCTGCTAGTTAATAAAAGTAATGCACTTTATCTACTTGTTAGTGCTCCTTATAAATGCAGTTAAATGGAAAGGGCAGAGCCAATGAAGCATCTCTGACTCACTCATACTGTTCATGTGTTTCTCACTGATTAAGAATTAGTGCTTTCCTCTCATCTGCAGCAATCATGTTCTTACATCTATCATGATCTGAGGCCCGGGGGAGATGTAAGGCTGGGGTTGAGTTTAGGTGACAATAGCACACATATGCAATCATGCACCACAGCAAGATTTATGATATGGCATAATGAGTTCATATTCATGCACGAACAAAACAGATGTGCTCTTATGTGGTTTCATTGACTCCAGTTACATTCAATGCATTTTGTCCTATGTAGAGGCTGTTTATTTTCATTTCAGTGAAGTTCAAAAGTCACTGATGTAGTGCATTAAAATTAAATAAAATCATGGGTGAACTATGACTTCCAGTCAGGAATAACTGCATCAAAGGGGAATCAAACATTGTAACCACACAAAGTTTCACTGATTAGATAATTAGTCATCATTAACTTATCAATATTTATTGTTATTTTTCTTTTGAAATGTATGTTATAATGCATATTAGTATAATGTAACCTATTGTCTTATAGTGTTGACTCTTTAACACGATGTGCTATGAATTTACAATGTACAAATGTATGTCACCCTAAGAGCCTAGTTTATTTACTGCCTAGTAAATAAAGTGAGGGTCAGCTGAATGTGGGTGCATTTACTATCACTAAATCCCTAGTTATTGCTTTTCAGCCTCATCCTTTGCTTAGCCACCATCTCAGCTAAAGCTCCTACAATACACCTGTGTTGCATTCAGCATGGATTTATAAGACCTGTGCATATATTTAGGATTATGAGTTTAAGGAGATGGGAATTGTCCTGCAGCCGAACCCTCCGCTAATTCCTTAATGTACAGAATGAGCTGGCATAACAGAATTAATCAACAATCAATCCTTGTGAGGCGTAATCCAGCATAAACCAACAATATTTTGCAGCCAGATCCAGCCCTCTGGCTAAAACTGGAGCCTGCGGCCGCCGGTCTATGTGAACAAGTCCCACTGCTGTGCCCTGATCCGTCTCAATCATGCCCCGGCCTGGAGATGAAGGGGCTTTGTACATGCAGCTCTGAAGACACAACACCCTCTGTGCTGATACATGGGCTGCTGTTTCATCCCCACAGCTCATTGTAAATAACAAAAAAAAAAAGAAAAAAGCCAAACTCGAGCTCTTTCCATGGAAAACAATCCTGCTTTGTGTTCCTCAGTGTGTATATCTGCCCTGCTCAAGTACTGTATGCCAGTCTTCCTCACAGTACTGGGCTCCAGGGCCAGCTCTTTTTGAGGGGCCCCATCTACATAGCTGAACATCAAAATTATTGGTTAGGTTTATGGACCCTGCTCTGTAACGCTCAGGTTTCTCCTCATCTGGTCTACATAACACGCGAGCTGTGAGGGGGTATCCTCCGCTCCAACTTTGGAATCTGTGCTGTCTGATTTAGGAGAAAGGCTCCAAGACTCCAGAAGTATAACAACACATCTCTGCATGTAGCATCAGTCCCTACTGACTACTGATTCTTTTCAATCATTAAATCCACCAACAGGAGCATTCAGAGTGGCATAAAGGTAGATTACTGATCATTTCGTATTGTTCTAATAAACATGTCTGACCTCTGCTGATTTTAGGGAAAGAGGGTAGAGAAAGAAGAGCATTTCACTAAACAGAGCACCACAGCACCATCATTGACCATTTACTGTATGTAAATCAGTGATTCCTAACCAGCAGTAGCCTACATCTGCAGCTGCCACGAGCATTATGTGAAAAGCGCATTGAAAAAATAGATATCAAAATATGATGACATATTTGAGTTGAGGAGGAAAATAAAGAAGCTACTTGGAATATAAATTGGTGTAATGCTACTAGTCTTTAGACAACAAGCTGTAAGAAACCAAGTCTGCCTACAGCCTACTTTAAACCGTATACCTGCCACCAACAGTCAGTTAAGAGTCAGTTAACACATTAACATCGTGTGTTGTGTTTGAGAGTGCATGAAAAATAGTTGGAAGCAAGAGAAGTTGAACAGTTGATGTACAGGTTTAATGAGAATAAGAATTAAGGATAAACATTTGAAACAGTTAAAAGTTGTGGATAAATGGTTGACACAGTTAGCGCCAACAAAAAGTGAAATATTTAGCTAAAGCTACTGGATAAGATGTTGAAATAGTAATGAATACACATTAGCTAAACACAATAATAAACCGTTTGATAAATGTAATGGATAAATGGCTGAAAGGTCCAGGTTCTGCCACTCCAGTTGATAGTATGCAAACTCAATCAAAGCAATCGAAACATTGCCAATTCATCTGCATGAAAGAAAATGACTCTAACAAAATCCACTAATACAATAGCGTTAAATGACATCCAGGTAAAAATGGAACATATTTGGAATATGATGAGGATGTCGATGGGTGGGAGGGCAGGTTAAATTAGATGAACCATGGTACTCATGGTACAGCATTTCAGTGTGTTGCTTTTAACTGGATTTTAATGTGGGCTGATGGGTATGCACAAACCAAAAGTGGCCAGGTTTCGGGTTTGATTTCCTATTGGGGCCTTCAATCCCAAAATACATGTATTCATAGTACAGTAAGCTGCTTTGGATTTAAACCATCCAACAACAGTGTGTTTGCGTCAGTTGTTAAGTGTCGAGAGAGACCCATCAGTCCAGCCGAGCGATGACAGTTGGAGTCATCAAAGACTGCTGCGTCTCACAAAAACCCCAAACAATGGCAGGAAGGGGCTGCGAGTCTTCAGGAGATGAGCCACACACAAACATCTTCAAGCAGGATTCATTAGACTGGCGCTGAGGAGGGGGGGGGGGGTCCATCCACTTCCTGTTTTTACCTCCCAACTAAGCGGTGGCGAGGGCCTGCATGTGCCAACACCGCTAATGACTCAAAACTTGTGAGCCGCTACTAACACAATCATTCAATACTCCATTATGCCCAGAATGGAAGTGGTGCAGACCGTGCATCCTTGGGTCCACACGTGTGTACTGGTAACAACATCATCTCATCATTAGTGGTGACCAGAAATGATGCCAGTGACTGTGTGTCTCCAGCTATGGACACAATGGTTTGTTAAGACCCTTCTAACACAGAGGATGTCCTCCCCATATGGCTGAGGGAGCCTGGCTCCAATACTAATCTGCTTCCACTGTTTATAAAATAAACAGGCCCCCCCGAACACTAACCTACAGGCTGCCCAGTTTCCCCCCCTCCTGCACCCTCAACATCGCATCTGGCTGACCTTTGGCCTGGACAGTTTGAACTATGCTTCCTGTCCAGTGCAACACAGATATGGCATCATGGCAACAATCTGCACTGTAGGCATTTTTCATGCAGCGGAAGAGGGGATTACCAACACATCCCCATGGAGGTAGCACATGTGGCAGCAGCCATCCCACACATGAGCACATAAGGGGTTACAGCCCAGACCTTTGATTATGAATCATAAGAAGCGACAAAGGCTTAGTAGTTAATGAAAAAAAAAGGAGGTGCAACACCTAAATGCCATGCTATAAAAGTGCAAATGAGTATGCATTTAGATAAGGGACTATTTAGAGGTGCAAAGTTACTTCTAATTACAAAATCTGTGCCACTTAAAGTCAGCAGCATTACCTTTTCAAAACAAGGCTGTTTTCACACAGACCCCCCCCCCCACACACACACACACACCCCTTCTTTCTGGGAGCCCCAAGCCTCCTAGGCCCACTGATGGAATGAGACGAGATAAGCCTGTGGTCGGCCTCCATCAACACATGAGGCTTGCCAAAGCGAGTAGAGTTACAGACAGGCACTCCTCTGGGGTTCAGTGGGAGTGGGAGCGGGCTGGGACGGGGCTGCTCAGACATGGGAGGCTGCTAATCTGCCCCCAGCCAGCCTGCTGATGCCCACCATCTGTGTCTGTAACTCATCACCCACCGGCCAGCAGCCTCGGCAGGCGCGCACACAAGTAAACAAACACCCAGAGAAAGCCATTTAACAGCTTATTCTCTACCTGCCTCTGTTAATTACTGATTATCAGTGCCACCCAAAAAGCAGAGGCACAGGATCCAGTGGAGAGAGGTAAGAGGGGATAATGAGGAGCCAGCTGTGAATAGGGACTCAGTTACTTCAGGTTGTTTCATTGTCCTCATTATGGAGGGAATCTGTGTCAGGCGAAAAACAGAAACATAGGTCAGTCAGAACACAAGGATGTGGAAAATCCATTGTGACAAGTTTAATTGCCACCAGCAGGGAATGAAGACCGAGTCAAGTCAACAGACTTCACAAGTGTCGGGAAAAACGTTGCTGCTGCTTACGCTTCATTTGCTTGACATGACTTCGCAGCCGTAATTGCGCATGACTCTGGCACTACTGAGCCAGGGGATGTAGAGGGTTAAGAGGTCAGAAGGATAAGGGATGGGGGCGGCAAATGATGGAAATTCAATTTAACGCCTAAAACTCCTCAAGGAGTATAGCAACCACGCAGGTGTGCGGCACTTACCCCCACACACCCATCGTTTGAAGCCAAAATATCCCCTAGGCGTAGCAGCAGGTGATTAGCAGACACAATTACTATGCCTCACTTACCTTCTTACCATTCACCCGCATGTTTGATTCTCACTTGACAGAGACAGCCTTGTTGCCACTAAATGGTTGTGGGCTTTATTTAACATCTGCTAAGGGACTGTATGAACATTCTTAGAGAGAGCTCCTAAAGGTTTTTAGTTTTTCCCATGCCCCAGATTTGTGTTTCATTTAATCCTTTCTTTATGAGATGAACTGCAAACAAAAGATTGAGTAGTAACATCAACAACATGCCTGCTGTGTGCACCATGGACTGTAAAGGTGTGTTTTGCCAAGTGGAACAATTGTGTCTCTGCATCAGGGCTTTATTTTCTAGTTGCTAGTAGGACAGTATGTCAGTTTTGAAACAGTGGAAGTGGATCTTTACAGTCTGAAGTGAGTGAACATTATCTGTCTAAAGAGTTTTTTCATTCACTTCATAGAGCATTACAACAAAACTTACTTTATAACAACACAACCCAACTTGTGCTACTATTGGGTGAAGTGAGAATTTTGCAGGGCTGAAGCCCCTCAGCCTGTGACCGATTATTCAGTGAGAGTGGTAACAGCTCTTCATTTAGTACATCTATGTTCATAAATAGAGAGCAGCAAACAGAAGGCACTATTTGTCACTTTTGCCATCTTTTTGGATTTTTGCTAATTCCACTCCTGATGTACAATTTGGGCTCCGTAAGAATTATTATTTATTTATTATTATTATAGTCCAAACCATATAATAACAACCCTGACTAGAGCCGTCAAACGTAAGGTTCAGCCCACCGCCCCACCCCAAATAATTTCCGTACGGCCTCTAAAATAGGGCGGTGTGTCCACTGGGAGTAGCTGGAATAAGAACTGTGATGACATTTAAAGTACTTTGCTAAATGCACCCATGAGAACTTTTGGTTGTTATTCTATGTTGAATTAACCAGCTAAGTATTAACCGCTTATATAGTCATTTGTAGACCGTAAATGGAAGTGAAATTGTGCAGTGGAAACAGAATAGGTGCCAAAACTACATTTCCAAGGTACACAGAGCATCGTCTATCACATGATGGAATAACTGAGCCTGAAGGCACGGCCCCAGACTTAAAACATTAGCAGGCATTTATAACATTATTTAACAGTAGACTTTGTTTAGGGTGGTCAGACAGGAGCCATGTCTGGAAAGAGAGCTGTCATGTCTCCATTCTAGAAGAAACCTGCAGGGCCAGAGATTGTAAAGAAGTAGTATTCATGACATACATACTACAATGCTGTAGCAAATAATGGGCAGTTATAAATCATTTGTTTTAAAGGTCTGATGTGGAAAAGGACACAGTCATCCATAATGCTAAGAGAGGAAAATAAAAGTGAGGACTTTTCTTTTGGCAGGTGAACATAAGAGGTCCACGCCGAAAGAACAACACAGGGATGATTCAATTATCCATCCTGGCCCTCGCACAGGGATCCCCCCCCCCCCCCTTCCCGGCTTAATGTCACAAAGACTAATGTTTTCCTTCGGTGCAATAAATAACGTTATATTCCCACTGCTATGGAAAGTTCACCTGCACAGACGATCACAACGTCTGGCCTCATATTTGTTACTGCGACCTTTTAATTTGACCTGAGCCAACCTGTCATGCTCCATCAAACGTGGGAATCGGACACCTCAGGAACACAGGCGCCTTTACTTTGCGTTATGCCCCCCCACCACCATCACCACCCGTGCCTTAACACATTGAGCCTGGGAGCAGAGAGAAAGTCACCCGCATCACATGAATCAAGCACTGTGACAGGGGTCCGTTGGGTTTGTGATCACACGGAGGATCACAAGTCTCTCCTTTTACAGCTCCCTCTCCCATCTCTACTAGCTGGGGATGAGAGAGGCGGGATGGCCCTCTAAAGGGCATATATTTCCGTTGATGAAGAGATAAATCAGATCATTTCTGGAGTAAGGAAGGGAGCACAGAGGGAGCCTTCTTGGTCGTCCCCCTTTGAGATGTAAATGGCACGGTGGCACTGAAAGAGGGCCAGGTGTCCGATGCAAAGAGGGAAAGCGTGACGGTGCATGCATTCCTCAGGGACCTAGACCATTAACTGTTGCTGTGCCTCATGTGGGCAAACATCAACAGATCCCATAATGGTCCATAATTGCCTTGGTGGAATGACACAGTGGGTGAGTATGATTATTAGCTTTTGAGGTACTCTCTTTCAAGTCCGATATTAATCACATCTACACACACCTAGCCTACCTGATACAAGCCGTATCAAACAGTAATTGTAACGACAATGACAATTCCCAAATCACGTGCAACTTTCTGAATTGTGCTTTGATCACTGAGCCCCTGATGACCAGAAGTAAATAGCTGCAGTTCACACCTTGCTGGACGATTAGCACAGAGTTAGCAGGCTTTCTGAGGTCATCAAGGTACCAATTTGCAATGAACTCTTTAAAGCTTGAGGCAAAAACCTCCAATACCCCACACCCTCAAGGTGGAGAAAAGAGGCATTTGGCAGGTCAAACAGTGAATTAAGAAGAGAACAGGAACCTGTTATTAGTCTAAACGAGGAGAGAGACCAGGAATGACCCGGGGGTGTGGGTGGGGGTGTTTAAGCTGAAGAGAAAGCCTTAGAGGAGAAAGGTCACATATTTGTGTCATGGCAGGATACACTCCTACAGTGGTTTCACAATCTTTTTAATTATTTTCAAAATGCCCAGACAGATATGCATGGACTCCCGTTTGATAAGACTTTGTACCGTGTAGTCCTATCTGAGGTCGTAGATTTGACAGTGCAGAATTACACAGCAGAGTAAAAGACAATTGATCATGGTAGAATCTAAATTCTGTCATTATACTAAGAGTGATAGTGAAATTTAACTAATCATCACTGTATTTAGGATGCTCTTAAAGCCCAGATCCCTCTTTGGTAACCACTGCTGTACCACACCTTAGTCCACGTGGTTCCCAAACTTCTTTGAAGGAAATACCTGCATTTACTTTTTTTTGCCAAGAGAAATAGGAGAAGATTGATACTACAGACGAGTGGTATCAGTCTCCTCACTTAACTCTCAGCAAGGCAACAAATAAACACATTGGTCAAACTACTCTTTTTGACATGTGCGACACTGTATGTGTGTTGTTATACAAGAATATCTTTCATCTTCTCAACAAACTAACATCATAAATAACACCAATGTAAAATACGTGACATACAGTATACTACCATGGGGCGGCTGTGGCTCAGGAGGTAGAGCTGTTTGTAAGGTTGGTGATTCAATCCCTGGCTCCTCTGGTCCACATGACAAGTGTCCTTGCTCCCGATGGTCAGGCCACAGCTTTGCGTTGTGTGTGGCAACTTGTTGGATAAAAGTACCCACTCAAATGTAGTTACAAGTCAGTTTTAACCACATTTAACCTATGTTGCTGTGCAGATTTGCACATAAACACCGAACTTAAAATGATTTAACAAAAATTGACGTACTTCGACTATTTTGTTCAAAAGCAGATGTATCGCGTCTCCAACAGCTGTGGCCTTACTGCAGCGATTTTGATAGTTATAACGGTTTTAAACTTAATTAAAAATGGACAGTAGGAATGGAAATGACCACACCTTGGGGCACCTTTGGCCCTTCCTCAAGACACCCCAGGGTGCCACAGCACCATGCAAGTACCTACTTCAGGAACCATTAGAAAGTGACAACTCCGGAGCTCCATCTGGTGATGAAAACGATGACATACAACAAGGGAAATACAGGCAAGTTCAACGTGTTCACACACATTAATGCACTCTACGGTAATCAATAAAACACGAAACAACAAGAGTTTTACGTTGGATTTAAACAAAAATTTTTATTTGTCAAAGTTAAACGCATAATGATGCATACTGCCCCGTGGTTGTCAAACGTCCTTTATAACCCTAACGTGAACGCTAAAATAATACCAATCGGCCTTTAGAGTAAGACTCTACTATTTACTTGCAAAAGTTACCCCCCAAATTTCAGATGTTTTCAGTGTTACAAATGTTGATCTAAAATATACTGTCCTACACTTCAAATCATATAGAATGCTCCCCTCTGCCGTATCCGTGAGTGCTCAATAAAATAAAGCATTATAGATTGAAAAATAGATTTCATTACAAAACAAGTTGTTATTTTACATCATGGCATATCTACATAATGAGCATTAAATTAAAATACATCAGCAAAAGGTGAGGTGTGTAATATAAGCGACTAGAAAGCTATTGCATATAGGCAAGTGGCTGCTTGAAAACGTGTTATCCTTTTAAACTCATTGCTTTTTATAATTGACCAACACATACATTATTTTTTTTTACAGACTTTTTTATATTAATTATATACACAAACACATTTTACACATGTGCGCATATGCTTGTCAAAACTCCCTTTACCATTTCTCATTGTGATCAAAGTTAGACAACAGAACCGTCACAAAAAAGATTCTCCAATGTTTGGAAAACAGCCCCTGCATGTCTCAATATTTCCCAGAGAAACATGCCAGGTTTTCAAAAGAGAAATGCTACAAATATCCCAAAATAAAGTCTTGAAAATCACATGATCCCTCTGTACTGACTGTACCAACAGACTAAGCCTGGTCACAGGTAGTGGCCGTAGGTCATCTTGAAACAACGCAGTCTTGATCTGCTTTGGAAATTCTAGCAAAATATAAAAAGAGAATAATAGACAAGATCTTCTTGGCTCCAACTGGATATTTGAGCATTGTCAAGAAGAAGGTCAGCACCATTAGGTGATTGGCAATCGCTCACTGTCACAAGAAACACATACACAAATACATTATACAGATTTGCATTTGGCAAGAGACAGCTTTTAGCCCGATTAGCTTTTAACAAAGCAGGAATGTGTCGTTACAGTGAGGAATGTCCAGTGTTCTCCTCTCTGCTGCCAAAGCAACATGAATTACTGCTGCTCTAAAGTGGCTGGAAGTGCCTGGCACAGTGAATTTTGGAATTTATACAAAGTTAAACCACATTAATTTAACCAAAACTAACTGAAAAAATTTGACCATTTGTGCACTAGCAGGACGTGTGCGAACAACAGAAGTCGCGTTTTTAACTCTTCTTTAAATAAATAGTGCTTACAGAAAAAGACTTGCATATACACAATGTGGTACGTTCATCGATTCAGGAAGATGATTGAGGAAATAAAACTGCACAGGTTTCACTACTGGAAAAAACAAAACAAAAAAAAACCTCCCAAACTTAGTGAATCCTTAAAGGAATCCCATCTCTGCTGTGACCAGCTTTACAACAGGGAATGTAACAGGTATAACCTCTGCGAGGCTGCCCTCTAGTGACAGGAACCCCCCTCCCCCCAACGGAATATAATGGCTTGGGAGTTTGTATAAGGAGGTTACACCCACTGCTGCACAGTATTACTAATAACTCAATAGTGTTGAATTTGAGTGGAAATGTATAGAAAAACTGCCAATGTGGTGGAACATCATTGTTCCATAGGTCCCATTTAAACCTCGAAACCACACTGCTCTGAAGAAATGACTTTTCTTCCAATAGCTCAGTAACATGTCTCCCTTGCAAACAGAATACTAAGACTTGTGGTCTGAATAAGAGCATCAAGTGGAGGTAACAGCTTCAGGTGGAGAAATGGTGTTAAGCATCAAAGTGGTTTCACACTTAGCAGTGATACTTTAGTGTATACCAATAATATCATAGGCAAAAATGGTGTGTAATATGAATACATGAATAGAACTAAACAGTCCCAACACTAGAATAATAGTGATGCAGGCCAAATAAAGACCTTGACAAGGCTGGCTGGTTGTTGGCTGAAGGGTGCTGGTGCATCGTCCACACGCACACACAGACGCAAACACACACACACACACACACAGCTGTTATAGCTACAGGTAAGTATCCTGCTCTGTGCTGCTAAGGCTTTGTGTGGATCGCTGAAGAGGAGATTCTTTGGCAGGGGGAAGGTCTGTAGGAGGTGCTTGCTGCTGGTGAGGTGAATCTGTTCCAGTCTGCGGCACAATCTGCGGCACAGTCTGTGGCACAGTCTGCGGCGTCTTGCTGCTGACTGGAGGTGGAGCTAGAGGACCTGAGGGTGGAGTGTCATTGGGGAGAGAGTAAGGATTAGGGATCTCCTCAATGGGGTGGGGTTTCTTCAAGCTGCTCCTCTTCTTCTTCTTGCTCTTCTTTAGCTGTGAGAGGGGCTGAGGTGCCTCAAGTACAATGGTGGGGTTCTGCAGCAGGTCCTGGCGCGTTGGCGGCTCAGCCAACATGATGAGGCGAGCGCCGTGGATCCTCTGGGGCGATTTGAAGTTCAGCTCCCCGCGGTTCTTCTTCCAGCGCTTCAGCTGGGTGTGATGCTCCCGTTCCACATCTCGCGCCGTCACTGGCACCTCCAGAATCTGCACCAGGGAGAGAGACGTGTCAGCAGGTCACAGCTGGAGTCACAGGAAATGTGTAGAAAGAAAGAGCAGCCCCCACTGGAAAATACAGTATGTTCCTTCCATGTTAGGCAATTGTGTTTAAAATGTGAACTTTTCAGTAAATGCCAAAGGGCCTCAGGGCTGGTGTGGATGCATGGTCTCCCACAGTCAAGACAACTCTTCATATAAGAGGTGGTATTGTTAGCCTGGACAGAGACTCACTCAAAGCTTTGCACAGGAACCAGACACTGACCAGCCAGCACGCCGGTCAATCAACTGGTCTCTGTATCACTTCTCCATGGCTGTTTCCTTGGCTGCATTTCTGAACACCCACTGTTCCTGAGCAACACAACACTTCTCTACATCATTAAAGGATTATGCCAGTGTAATATGACTTCGTGACATCAACAAAGACTGCCCGGGTGTTAAGCAATCCATTGTATATGCTTTTGTACATCTCTTCCTGGCATGTGTAAAGCTACTCGTGTTGAAAAACATTCTGAGACATAAAAATAAGGGTAAGTATGCATAACTTATCATTATCATACTTTTTCTAAATGTATTTCATACTGCTGGATTCCATTCAAACACATCCCACAGGTCCCGCTGTCTCTGGCTAGTTGCGATTGGACAAGCGGTGCAGGAAGACGTGAACAAAGATGGGCCTATTTAAAGCAAACTTTTCTAACCATTCGACAACAACACAAACTGCATGATCCATATTGCATCCTTAAGGTAGATTTAGGTTTCTTTATACGAGTGATTAACCATCCAACAACTGAAATAAAGCATACTAAATACATAACAAAGACACTTTAGGGGGTGACAAATCAGTGAATGAAAAACCTGCAACTGAAGAATGCAATTTGGGTTGAGGTTTTCATTAAATGGCATTCCAGAAACAAATATGAGGAGGAAATAGGAAACTAGCTGAAGTATTATGCACGACCATCCCTTGTGTGGCATAAAAAATGTTGCCGCTCCTCTGCTGTTACCTCTCGGACGAGGAAGCCCTCCTGCATGTATCGGGGTTCTATGGCCCTGAGAAGCTCCATGGTTTCATACTGGCCCTGGCAGGACTTCAGCTTCTCCCGGGTCCCCAGCATGCACTTCAGCAGCACCAACCCGACACGGAGAATAATCTTCACTCCTGGGAGAGGGAGAAGAGCCAGGTGACTCGAGTCAGTGTGAGAACGTTCCAATGTACTGTTCAACGTCTACAACATCTGGTAGCACTGCAACTACAGCGCTGCAAGCCATCGTTACCGTCACAGAGGAACATGTCCCAGACGCGCAGCACAGAGGCCCAGGGCAGCGTCCTGGAGAAGGCACACATAAACCATTCAGTCATGTAGAGGATGGGGTCGATCTTGTACTTCTCCAGATGGCGGAAGGCTAGCGGGCAGACACGTCGCAGCAGAGCAAACAGGATCTCTCCATCTAACTGTATAGCTTCCTGAAAGAGGCACACGTAGAAAAGAATTAACAGAGAAAACAAAAGCCATGGTGCCCCGTTCTGAACTGAAAACTGATATGCATGTGGATGTTCATCCATAAAAAATAAACCAGTCCGAATTCATCATGTACTGTGGCTCCATGCTATGTTTTCATGATAGAACATTTCATTAGCAAGTCTCGTTTCCATTTAAAATGAAGAAGCCATTATCCAATTTCTATATCCGCTTATCCTTAGAGGGTCGCGGGAGGCTGGAGCTGGTCCCAGCTGGCAGAGCAGCTACCAGGCAAAATTAATTACACAAGATACTTTACTCATGTTGTTGGGCAAGTAAGTATTCCAGTGATAAGTTATGGTCTGACAACACCCCACTGGTTTCATCAGTAAGTTACGACTTGCTACACACTGTGCACTCAGCAAGCAACAACAACACATTCCAGTTTTACGGTTCGTGTAGTTCATCTGGATTATAGCTCCTGTAACAGCAAAGTCAGATGACATAATATTCCCTCTGCATTTCATTTCCAACACCTGGTGATGTAACCATGCAAGCTTGCATGTGTTTCAGTCTCACCAGGCCAGGACTGTAGTAGCCTGGAAGATACTTCTCGCAGATTTGGACCAGACCCCAGAAGGCATCCTGTGGAAACACACACAGATGATGTTGTCAGGAAACTACAGGACATTTCTGCATGAAGTGTTGACTTTTAAAGGACGCCAGCCAGTAAAAGTCACCGTGGCTGATGTCATAATGTTAAGATTTGAGATATTACTCAGTGTCTCTGGATCAATCTCCAGATTACATCATCTGTACAGTCGGTCTCTGCGATGTTCATCTTAAGAACAGACTTGAAAAAGGATAGAAAATGCATGTGTGATTTCTATTTTAGGCTGGATTTCACTTTTAAAAGACCAAAATAATAAGACTTTGAACTCCTTTAGCACTGGCTCAGACAGCAAATAACTCCACAGTCAACACAGAATTACAAAGCCTTCCACCATATGGTGACGCTTACACCCCGACAAGGCAGTTTATTTGTTGTTTGTGGTGGAGAGAAGGCGTACCTCAGCAGGCATGTGCATAAGCAACACAGCAGCAATGGGAGCCTGAGCCTGGCAGTATCCCTCCTCTGGTCTGTACAGAGTGTAGGCCTTAAGAACACGGAACAGGTCCTGCTGCCTGCGGAGGGTCAAAACACCAATACACACAAACATTAGACAGACAAGTCGATTGTGAAACAGGACCTTGTCATCAGCTCCAGTGTGTAATGTCACATCATGTCAGACAGCTTACCCGTGTCCCCCCCGTGACACAAACATTTCGTGGAAAGGAAACTGACGATGGAGGTCTTTCTCAATCACATCTAGCCATTTGGGGTCTCCAGGCTGGCTGTCCAGCTCCTGACAAACCACATGGAGGTGACTGTGAGACCTTTCTATTATACACTAAAAGCATTTAGGCCAATGTGCTTTCAAATTGAAACAATTGAAAAAGTGGACATTCTCTAAAATCCACTCAACACAGAAGTACTTTTAAAACTTTTAAAATGTATTTCACTATCCTGAATAAAAATGAAACGCTCTTAAACATTTTAAACTTACTGAACAAAATGTGAACTGACTACAGCTGTGAAACACATCAGGGTTGTCAACCGAAGTAGTGACACTGGTGGCATGGCCACAGTTTCAGTAACAATTTCAAGATAAAATTTGATGATAAAAAAATGAAATGAGCCCAAAATAGAGCAAAACCAAAGCTGTTAGGAGGAAGTGAAAGAAACCTCTTACCAGAAACTTTCCTTGGTTCTGCTCTTTCTTCATCTTGCCCCCTGACAGGTACAGCCATGCGCGGCCTCGGAGGGCAGGAGGGATTCCTTTCTGGCACCGCAGCCTCACCTGTGCCATCAGTGGAACAAGGGTTCACCAAATAAAGTGGAGACAAAGGGAACAAGAGTGACAATGGCTTGCCACAAGCAAAGGAAGGCATAATACAGTACAATACGCACTGTAAAAGTACTGCTCCTGCCACTTGGTATTGGTTCCTTTTCTTGAATACATGTGAAATACATCTGTTCAAACCACAGTAACAGCTCACTGTCATCCAAGTGTCTTTTTCACAGAATCAGAAACAGGTTTCCACATAGGAATTGAGTTGCAGCGTTATAAAGTACAAAAAAATATATAAGTAAATTAAGAAATTTTTAAAGAAAACAAGCTGCACAATAATAAACAAACTGTACAAAATGTGAGTGAGTGTGGGGAACAAATTTGTGCATTTAGTGCACGCAGTGAAAAATATTGTTTGAGGATGTGCAAGGTTCACAGTAATTACACTGACTTAGGGCCAACGCTAGTGTAGCGCCGTGTAGTGCCCTTTTGGGGGGGGGGTATTATGGGGGTATTGGGGCCTTGTTGATGAGCCCAACTGCAGATGGGAAGAAACAGCCCAGAAAAAAAAATATAGTGGCTTTAATGGACCTAAACTGTATGTAGTTACTGTAAACAGTGGCACGCAACTACATATCACCTTGGAATACCTTAAGCGTACCTCGGGCAGGGTGTCCCAGTGGAGGTGCAGTTATAATCTTTCATACAGAGTCACAAGCCACTGTTGACACAATAGATTGGTTGAACTCAAATACAAGGTTTATCCTAATGTTTCAATATGCCATTGACACTGATGTTGTTTTGAACTGCACAACCATTGCTGGATTATTTTCTTTGTTTTTTCTGATATGAATCTTGCACACTTCCCCAAGGAGAGTACAATGTCTGCTGTAAAGGTACTGTAAAGCACAGAAGCACAATAAAGGATCAGAAACCCTGACCTTGACTGCCCAGCCTTTGAGCCTACCCATACAATAAGCAAATAAAAATTGCCTGCAGCTCATAGTATACACATTTCTTCTTCTCATGAGGTACTTTCCACTGTGTGAAGCTGTCTTGCATTTGAGCACAGCTATAGTTTATACCCACAGCACCTTTATTACATGGTTGCCTCACAGGAAGACAACACAGCCCCACCCTGAATCTGAGACTGTCAATTTGTCACATGGTGCAAGCAGCGATAAAGGGATGAGTCGTGTCCTGCCCTGCTGCTGACTCATGGAAACAAGGTGAAGTTGCAGCTCTCTGCTGAACTTCTGCTTCACACAGAACCAGCTAGACGAGTGAAGCTGCAAACAGTGTGTCCACAAAACCCTCATGCTTGTGCAAGCAAATACTTGAGCAATGCAATTTGCCTTGTCTGATCATGTGTGCAAAACTACTCAGGATTGACAAAATGTGCCTGGAGACAATGGCAGCAAAGCTGAGATACGCGTTTTAGAAACCCTCTAGAAAAAAAATCTATTCAGATCTGTCCTATCCACATGGCTACCACCGTACAAGAAATACAGACCAGCCACCTGACATTTTGTATTAACGTGTTAACGCTCGCTGACCTTATTGTATCTCTTGATCATCCACTTGTCCCAGTGGCTGAGCATGTCCAGCCACTTCACCTCCCTTTGCCTGAGCACCTCCGGGGGGACATCCTGAGCTCTGGGTGCACAACGGGAAAAAGATGAGAAAGATATGGTTAGATAGGGTTATATATATATATATATATATATAGCTGTGTATATATATTTATTTCATACTTTTGCACATTAAATCAATATTAATCCAAATGAGACCAGACCAGACCGCATCTAAATCTTATTTTTAGTTTTGGAGAGGGAGCACAGGGTAAGGTGAAAAATAGCTTGTAATATTCCATTAAGGTCCGTCTGAAATAAACCTCTTAATTGGATAAACATAAAAAGGTCAGTTGTTAGCAGCGGACTCTGTATGTTGGGAGGGTGTATAAAAAGAAAACCCCAAAAAACAACAAAGCATTCTCAGAAAGGCTGTTGTTCAGATCTGCATGTGTGGCCACCTGTGCAATGAGTCAACTACAACTACTGACCTTGTTTTGAGGAGACTATAAAAAGGCACCAACTCATATCTCGCCCATTTAATGGCAACGCCTAAATGTTTAACCTCAGAGAGCCGCAGCGAGGATTCGACTGTCCCATGATGTCATGAAACTTCAAAACGTTCACAGGGGAGAAAGATGAGGGGACTGCACACACTATTTCTCCAGCAGAACCAGAAAGCGTAGGCAAGTCTAACCTACGTTACGATGGAGGTCTGATGCTTTACTAAGCCATGCAATTATCTCACCAGCACCAGCCTGTAATTGTAGGATTCAAACGTCTTCAAATAGCGTTTTCCTTTTAAATAAAGCCCTCTGCAGGGTGTATGTTGGGGATCAGTACAACACGATCCTATGCTCCAGCTTTTAAAAAGACCTTAAGCAATGGTGAGTTAAGGTTCAATCACTGCCCAAATGGTGTAAATTAAACCCTGGGTTTGTGACCACCTATAAAACTGTGAGCCAAGAAGAGGCCCTCCAGTAACGGGGCACCAGATCTGTGGCTCAAACTCTGCCAGAACTCCAGAAAACAGGAAGCTTCCAGCAGCCAGACTGTGCTGCTTGGCACGAATCTCACTCAGTCCTTCCACTAGTCCAGTGCTGCGCCTCGGTGAAAGAAAGGGTTAGACAGCAGGGCCTTCTTAGGGAAAAGCACTAACTGCCTCCAGTGATATGAATACGTTAATTCAAATGAAAACGCTACAAACAAGACGGTGCGAATTGCTTTTTCAGCGTTTCCCCCCACAAACGGAACCCGGCAGCAAGTAACCCCTACATGATCAAGTGGTTTAACATGACGGAATTAATTTGAATCGGGCTCTGTGTTAGCAATCCATCTTGATCTGCGTGCCTGTAGTTTCTATATTTGCCTTGTCGTGTTCGCATCATGGAAAACACACACACACACACATTGTGCCACGCAGCTGGTTGGAGCTCCGTCGCGCTGCGAGGCGCCGAGACACAACTTGTGCTGTAGGTCATCAAAACTAACATGAACTGCTACGCTGCCAGCAATTTTAGCTGAAGTGGACTTTGAGAAAGAACGTGCCGCCCGCATTTTAGGGACACTGGCCAAGACAACGCAGACGGAGTCGATGACAATGAGTCACTGCACAGTTGGAACAGAACTTACGACGCCTCCGTTTGCTGCTGCGCGCCGCCAATAAATCCGTATCTGTCGGTCTGTCTGTCGCTGGTGAAGCCGTTGACCTCGGAGTCTGATCCCAAAGAGCTCTCGTCGTCAATGTGGCTGCTGCTAATAGTCCGGACGCTCATCGTGTCCAGGGATTCGCGGCCGTTCCTTATTTTGGCCATGGTAGCCGGGAAGCTAGCGGGCTAGCCGAGATAGGTAACGTCAGCGAGCTTGTTGACAGCCCAAAGTCAAAACCGCTCCTCCGCACAAGCCGTCGACTCAAACAGCATCGACGCCATGATTTCTCGTCGTCGGTTCAACCTCGCAGCTACCGTTCTCCCTGTGACTGTACCCGAAAGTTACGCTAAAACTGCCAGGCCGCATCAGATACTTTAGCGAGGTTAACTTTGGGAACGGTTATTCAGATTTAACATTAGCTAGCAAATGGTGGGGCTGCTAATGAAAAGTTAGCCAACACGATGCAAAAACTATTTCTATATTGCCTTCAACAAACTACCGCGTCAATGTCCGCTTGTTTTTCATAGTTAGCCATTAACCAACCATGTTAGCTGATTAACAAGCTAGTGTATTATGCTCTCTGCTAAGTGTCTTGGGTCGCTGTCCTGTCATAACGAGTGTGCAGAGATTTTGTGTCTCGACGCGTCCGTCGTCCTGGGTTGGTTTCACGGTCTTAACGTTACGGTTACCCCCTAGTGGCTGCCTGAAGAAGTACATCTTCTACGTGGAAAGAAAATGCTATACTTGCACTTTGTTTCTCCTGCACTTCTATGCATCTATTATCCATCAAGTATAAACCACCAATTTAGTCTAGACTATCTATTCAATGTTGTATTTAGTCTACATCACTAATCCTGATCCTTTGGCGCACACGGCAGTCTGTGCAGAGCACGTGGCCTGCATTAAACCATGTTGTCACCATCACCATGAAGCAGCAAAAACAGATGTGGATCATTTTAATTCCTTTATTTAAATGGATGAGCATTATGAGGCTCTACATGTTCTTACAGGTTGCCAAATACTGTATGTCAACATGAACAAATCAAGAGTTGAACCAACAGTATGAAGCATGCCTGCCAGCATACTACGTATATCATTTAGCATTCAGAATTAAGAGTTATCGTTTAAGAAAAACATACTCGTCGCAGAAAACTGTGTCAAAAGCACAATATCATTCTGAAAAGTTTCATCAAACTAAAATGGCATGACAGGAGGGAGTGACAAAACACCCACAAATCAAATATTTTCCTTCTTGCTGCATGGCTCACTTCTTTCTTCCACCTCTCTCCTTCAGTGCCAAGTGAATCACTGAACCGTTGCTCATGTTGTAATAAGCCAGGGAGTTGGAATCCTTAATGAAAATGCCCTAAAAAAGGAACAAGAAACACACAATATTATTCAATCGGTCAGGTCAGCTCAGGTTAAAAGGTTAAATGAAAGATTAAGGTTAAAAGAAAAAACGTTTACCTCATACTGCAACTTCTGTTTCCCTGCTGGCATGCCGGTAGCTTCGTGGATTTTGACTTTAATAACGGACACCTTTGGAGACATTGCATTTGCACATCCATAAGAATTTGGTAATGCACTGGCATACACTCACTAAAAAGAGGGAAACACTAAGCCAACATTTGCATACCTGATCTGTGAGTGGGACAGTGAAATTCAGCACTTGGCCATTCAGCTTCCATTCGGTCTTGTCCTGCATGTTGGGGACCTGTACTTTGACTGCCACAGGACCCTGAAGAGGAAAATGAAAATCATGGCTCAAGTTAAGACAAGAGCAACTTACAGCAAGAGAGTAGGATGAAATCATATTGGTTTTGGTTGTCTTCTCTTAGCCTGTATATTTAATGACCTCCCAATAAATTTGGCTGTAATACAAAGTTGGAATCCTGCATTTTGAATTGTAGATGTGCCATTAACTTTTGAAACTAAACCATTGTTTGAAACAAACCTTATTTCTACGAAGGAACTCCTCCTCAGGAATAAGGTTGTCCTCTGTCTTCATCTTCTTGTTGACTGGCTCATCGTCATGAGGTGGGGGTGGGTGGGATGGAGGTGCAGGAGCAGAGCTCGGGGGTTGTGGTACTGGCGGAGCAGGGACAAATGCTGGAAGAAGAAGCAGTTATTTGAATTTAAAATGATAAACTGAGGAAGCCTATATGAGAGGGGATCTGTTAACAAATAAGCACAATAAAACATGTATTAATTTCCACAAAAAAAGGCATATTTATTTTGAATGCCAGGGATAGGTGTTTGGAAACCTTCATCTTACCAGTGGGAACAACCATGGGCGGTGGTCTGGGGGCCATAATGTGAGGTGACGATGGTGGCATGGGGACTACATTGATGCGGGGAGCAGGAATCATGGGAG
Organism: Gadopsis marmoratus; assembly: GCA_036023855.1. Taxonomy (NCBI): domain Eukaryota; kingdom Metazoa; phylum Chordata; class Actinopteri; order Centrarchiformes; family Percichthyidae; genus Gadopsis; species Gadopsis marmoratus. The sequence goes on from JAVQJF010105205.1 coordinate 91,924, forward strand.
GCAGTGATGCTAAAACTTGTCCTGGTGCAAGGCGCACCACAGGAGACACAGGCGGCCTTGGCATTACAGGTACAGCAGACAGGAGGGTGGTGCGCACTGGAGGTCCCACCTGTTTACAAAAAACACAGCAAAGGGTTATTGGTAAAAAAAAAAAGAAGAAACTATCACTATTTAATTTAATTAACAATTAACTGTTTTTCAAGTAACTCACAGAAGAGGGCAGGCGAGGCATGGATGTGAGTGGGGGGCTGGGCTTAGGCAACATGGCTGCAGATGAAGGGATGGGAGGCTGGTGGTGAATTTCACTGGGCTTGCTTGGGCCAATTTTCTCTTTAGTATCGTCCTCTCCCACCAGTCCTTTGGCCTTGTGAATGGCTTCGATCTGCTCCTGCAGGGTGATGTTGGCCTGTGCTGCCTGCTGGGTACGAGCCATACTTCCCGAGTGGCCGTCCCAAGTAACCTGGTAACATGAAACGTTTCATGAAACAGATCAAATTTAATTTAACTCGGGAATTCTTTTGAACCCAAACTGTGCAATATAAACCCATAACTATACTCGCCTTCTCCTCTGGCTTCTGGATTTCCTCTTCACCAATCTTCTTACCGATGGCCGTCTCTTCCACGCCGAAGATATCGGTACGCCTCTCAGCCAGTTGTTTCAAGCTGCTCTCGATATCTAATCCAGGAGCATAGACCTCATCTTCGGTCTGCCTCTCTCTGATGCTGCGGTCCCTTTGCTCCAGCCAGCGCGGGTCCAGCAGACCAATACGCATGTGCTCTTGCATCTTACTGGCTGGGATCTTCTCGCCAGTAATTGGTGAGATGAGGTACTCATCTGGAGCTGCAATCGAGGGCTGAGGCTTGGAAGCTGTGAAGAAAAGATAGCATGAGGTTAAAACAAACACTGTACATAGCAAGAGCTTGTTATGCATTTGTTATTCCTTCATCAAAAAAAAAGAGCATGTTTTACCTTTGGGGTCGTAGTCTTTGCGAATAATAACCTGGTCTGGAGTTGGTGGAAGTGGGGGTGGCATAGGGTTGTCTGGTGGCAGTGGAGCCTTCATGCCATCATCGTCTTCATCAGATCCCTGTGGAATACAGGAGGGGAAGAATGATATTTGATTACCAGCAATCATCAGGATTGTATTTATTTTGAAGGAGCACAGGCTGTAAATTGAGCTGGATTAGAAAAATAAAACATCAAAAAGGTCAAGGTCAATTGGTCAAGGATGGGCAGTTTACAAGTTCTTACCTCATCCATGTCCTGCACTTGTGTGTCTTGATCAGGTTGTGAGGGCTGGCCTTCGTTCCGAGCCTCCCGTTCATCATCGTCGTCCTCACTCTCAACCTCCATCTCCACCTCCTCACTCTCTCCATACTTCTCGTAGCGCTCCTGTATTAGGATGCGAGCGCCAAGCTCCTCTGGTGTGGTAGGTGGGGGGAAGTGGCCTGGGGATAAAAGAGATTCCAATAAAAATAAACTGTCCTAGCTACATTTAGGGGCTACACTTTTAAACATTAGAATAATTGTGGTTATGTACCTTGTTCGTTGGGCTGGAAATCCACAGTCTCAACCACTACAAAGTCATGCCAGTCAATTTGGGCGTATGCCACCCGTTCTTTCTCTCTTTCCTCCTCCTCCTTCTTTCTCTCGCGCTCCTGGAACTTTGCCCACTCAACACGGTACCTGACCTGATAGTTGTGCAGTAGAACAGCTGATTAACATGGGGAAAATGCTACTAAATGCTTACTCTTGAGAAACAGTCACAGTCCAAAGAGATTACCTGGTCCATAACCTCTCTTGGATTCTCAGCCTCCCTCTTCAGCTTGGCGAGTAGGCCTTTGGGAGGGATCAGAATCTACAGGTTGGGAGACAGGATCAAGATGCCGTTTAGCATCAGTACCCAAACAAAGAATAACAATAATATACAAGAGGCTCAATTTGTCAGGTCACCTTAGTGTACTGCTCAACAAGTTTAGTGAAGTAGTTGAACAGGCTGTGTTGTGGCCGCAGAAAGTCAAACTGGTAGTTCCTCTGTTCTTTCTGCATCAGCTGAGTGAGGAACTGGCGGCCATTGCGAGCAACAAACTGGGCAGTGAGCTTGACAACATCCAGATCAAATGCTGAGATTGACGGAGGATCTGCAATGAACTCAAACTCGGGAGGTGGTTCTTTGGGGACCACTGTCTCTTGAATCACCTGTGACTGCACCTATTGACAAACAGAAAACGTCAGATGTTATGAAGAACTGCTACCAATTATAAGCAACAAAAAAACAAAAGTAAGCGCAGACTGAAATGCAATGTCTTACTTTTTGTGTGAGCTGTTGGGCCTGCTGCATGGCCTGCTGCATAACCTTAGGCACAGCTGCAGACGGTTCCTGCGCTTTGCCCTCCTTAAATTCATTGACCTTGTGACGATAGTAGGCATGATAGGGGTCATTAGGGTTGAGGAAATTAAACTTTGGATTGTTGATCTCATTCTGACGGATTCTTGCTTCAAACTCCGGCCCATTCCTGTGACATGACAAGAAAACAGTTCAATCGTAGACGCATAACCCAGTTAAAATCACCTCTGTAGAAAAGATTATAAACGGACGCGTGTGGCGTAACCAACCTGGCAACAAAGCTGGCTGTCTTGTCAACTATGTTTCGGACCTCAGGAGGTGGATATATGATACCAACGATGGGTTTGGTGGCTGGGGTTTCTTCAACTGCTGCATCGTTCTGTTAACAAAATGCACATTTGTTAAGGACTGTGGTATGCAGGATTTAAACTAGGATTAAAAAAAAAACAAGCTCAACATCGAAATACACATCGACTGTGGTTCTCAAAGCCCTTGTAGTATCATGGTTTGGATGTGGGTTTAGTTTTATATACCGCGTCTGCCGCCATCCCAACACAAGGGAGGAAAACTGACCTTCCTTCGGAGACAAACGGATCCTGGGTACGATGGATAATCCACACAGTCCTCATGGGGAGCTACTGTCTACTTACGGTGGAAAGTAGTGATAAAATGTGTGCGCTATCCTGGGTAACCAAAACGGTGTGTATCCAAGTGCTTTCCCCCCCAAAAAAACGTTACGTTAACACAATCCCAAATTCTGCGGCCCCTTCGCTGTATTGTGTAGTTGTAGCAAAAGTCTCAGAATAATTGTACTGTGAATTTAACTGAACTCTATTTGGATGCATTGGCCGTCAAAACTAACAACGCTTACGCCTAAGAATCACATTCATACAGAAACTTGTCAATAAGGTGAAGTGCGAGTTAAGTCCAGACGCGGTGTGTTAGCCACGTTGCTAACAGTAGCTAACGGCATCGTCACCTTGTTGTTGGGCTCCGGCTGAACAATCTGAACAGGCCCCGGCGGCATGGCTGTGTCTTCTCTGGAGAACTGGACGTTACCTGCAAACACCCAACCAGTAGGAAGAGGGAACGTATTTTTAAAGACACTTATTATGCAACATATTGCGTTGGGAACACCAGCTATGACCGCGAAAGGCCTAAATTCGCGGTAGATTAACACTTACTGCGTCGCGCGTTCGTTGACCCAATGGAGGCGTATTACTTCCGGAAACACGCCGCAAAGCATTGTGGCACATGCAGTGCTGTTTTTGGGGGGGATGTTGCCAGGGCGATGCTTAGTCAACACGCTACGCCTTCTTTGCCAAGTTATCTGCTTTCTCATATCCCTTCACACCCATATGAGCAGGGACCCAACACAACTGCACACGGAAGCCCATCGTTTGCAATCTGAAGAGCATAATGTGAATTTCGACCATGAGATCATCTCTAATCGTTTCCTTTGCTGTCAGGCCTCTTGAGAGCTGCTGCTGAAGCTGAACAAATGACTGTTTTTAGTGGCTGTACTTGCTCTACCCACTGAAGACCAAAACTTATTGCAATGACTTCTGCTGAAAAAACTGATAAACTGTCTGTCAATCTGTGACATATATTTTCATTAGATTCTGGTATATATATAAGATAACATAAGATAAGATAAGATACTCCTTTATTAGTCCCTCCCTCCAGTGTTACAGCAGCAAAGGTGATAGTGCAAAAGTAGTAAATAAGTATAGCATGCAAAAGAAAAATAGAAGGTAAAAAATATGTATATATACAAAAACTACAGAATTTACATTATTGTACATTTGAATATTGGTATTGCACATTTAATGAGGGACATTATTGCACAGATGAATGTCAGTATTGCACATTGTGTGAGTTCTCAGTTCTGGGTATATATGGTATATATATATACCGATCCCAACATGTCCATCATCAGGGTTCTTTGAACCATCTGTGTATAATGTCAAAAATCCAGGAAATCGCCTTCCAACAATCGCCTTCTAACTGTATGTTACTGATGGGATACTGATGGGGATGAACACGAAAAGAAGCCCCCCCTCCCTCCTCTGCGCATCACAGAGCATCACCGGGTTTCTGGGAACACTGCAGGCCCTCTGCTGGAGGAACTGGAGAAAAACCTCTGAGTCACACCACAAACTGTTAACCTATAATCATTATTTTGTTAGGGGAACTTAATAAATAAAATGAGGACTGATATTAATAGAAACTGGCTGACACAGTTTAAGACAGTTATATAAACATATATATATATATATATAAAATAATATGTATGTAAAAACAGACTCATTTAAATTACGGAAGAAAATTAGGGTCACATGTGACATTTCTGTTTGAGTTCTGACATTGGTTTTTTTTTTTTGAATTCTTAATTTTTTTTTGAATTCTGAGTTTAAAGTAAGAGTTTGAAAAGCCGTAGAACTGCGTCTTCTGCTCGGCGGGTTGGCGCTCAGGCGCATCACCGCCACCTTCCGCTCCGGAAGAGACAACAGGCCCAACGTCTACACCCCCGCAACCATCTAGAACTGAGCCACTAACATGATGCGGTCACAGCCAGCCAATAGGAAGAGTGCGCGTGTTTTGAAGAGGCTTATTGTGCAACACAACCGGTGACAGTTAAAAGCCCACATTTGCTGCACATTAACTGCGTCGCGCTTTCGTCGGACGTATTACTTCCGGAAACACGCCGCAAAGCATTGTGGGACATGCAGTACCTTCTCTGGGAGGTTGCCAGGGCGACGCTTAGTCAACACGCTACACCCACCCGCTCAGACAGAAACATATATCGGACAGCTTGTCAGACATGAGTCAGTTCTTGGGCCGCCAGGACTGCATCGACAGCCTCCGGAAGGACCTCGCCGACCTCCAGGGTGCGATTCTGGACGTCTTCTCTAGGACCGGAATGGTGCGCTATTCCTCCTGGAAGTTCCCCGACAAGCTGTCCTGCAACCTGGACATGGTGGCTCTGCTGGAGCAGTATGACTTCGTGGATAAGGAGGATGCTTTCAATCAGCACTCCCACATTGTGCTGCTGGAGCTGGTGGTCGACAGGTAACGGCCGGCCTCAAACGCCGCAGCACATTATCACGCATTTCTTCCGAGACTAAAACGGGACGTGTCTTTTCTCCCTCCGCACGAACAAAGGCTTCTGCTGCTCCTGCAAAGCTTCAACATTTACGTTGAGCAACTGAGGTGGAGCCACGGCAGAGAGCAAACCCAGCAGACGGGCTGCCTGTCGGTCGGCCTTGTAGTCAGAAACTATTGGAGTAACTTGGTTCAATTTTCCAACCTTAAGGTAGGCAGACTGCTTTATTTAAGTGGAGATAAACAAACAAACAAAAATAATGCCAAATATTACTATAAAACGGATAGACCTCGTTACTTGTTAATGCCGTTTTCTTTTAGGGGACCTGCAAAGACAAAGAGCCAGTGACACCTGCCTCCTGCCAAATGAGCTCCAAGGGTGACTTTGGCAGACATTGCTTATCATCCCAGTCTTCAACAAAGTCATTAAACGCAGCCTCCGGTTGGACCCACACCACCCCGTGCTGTCCTAAAGCCGACAGCCACAATGTCAGCTGCCAGACAGTTGAATCGTCCCTTGTTCCCTGTGACGCATGTCACCAAGTGCAATCCATTTTGAGAAAAACGGGGGATGCGTTGGTGGAGCTGTTTCAGAATGAGGGCCTGCCCTCGTCTCTGCAGCCACTCTTAGTAGCTGTGGAGGACACCCTGGAGCTGGGATGTATGACAGCAGCTGATGTGGCCCAGTGGGCCAATGAGCACCTCAGAGACATGCGCCGGCTGACAAAGCATCTTCAGGATGTGCGGGGTACCGTGCAGCCTCTTCATGACAGACTAGCGGCGGCAGAAACGGAGCGGGAGAGGTTCAGGTCTCAGTTGGAACGAGCACAGAAAAAGTTCAAGCAAGATATTGAAAAACACCAAGCAAACATAGTCCAGCTGGAGTTTTCACTGCGGAAAGCGCAGAGATCCACGAAAGAAACGGAGCAGAAGCTGCACGAGGCGCAACAGCAGCTCAAGAGAGGTGCAGGAAATTCACAAGTAAATACGATGGGAACTCATTGAGATCACATTTACTACAATATGTTTAATGTTTCTGCAACAGAAACTCTGTGCTTGGAGGAGAGTAATTCCAGACTGAAAGAGAAAGTAGCAGGACAGCAAGATACATTACAAACACTTGGTAAGGACATGCGATGTTTAGTCCACCATCATGCCACCCTTCTTATAATATTCATACTTTGCATAACTGTATGAAATACACTTGTCTTAGTTATATACATGAAATAACATGACATGCCGTATGATGGATCATTTTGTTGTTGTGGTAGAACGTGAAAAGAATGTGTTGCAGGAGAAAGTGAGGACCTTGCACATGGAGGAAGAGGCCTGTTGTAGACTACAGGAAAGGATCCAGCGGCTAGAGAGTCAAATCTCTGAATCTCAGCTCCGGCTTGACAAAGAGACGGCCAAATACCACAGTGCTTGCCGCCAGCACGAGGTCGGTGTCACGACAAACACCATAATGTCTGTTGCTTTCAGCTGGGGACCATGACCGCCTCACCCAGGAATCAGTCACATTACAGTATTCAAATAGATTTACACAGGTACTTTTGTTGTTGTGCGTCCAGTCAATGCAAGCAAAGCAGAAAGCTTTGTTAAAGAGAGCTGACGCTCTCGACGAAGAGTGCGAAGATCTGCAGAGGCAGCTGGGAGAGTCGGAGGAGAGACAGATCGAGCTGCACAATCAGCTGCAGCAGGCGTCAGAGGAGAAGGAACAAGTGCAGGCTCAGCTCGCTCAACAGCAGGTATGTTGGAGTCCTTTAGTACCGATATACCCAGCATGTCGTAATAAAGACTTTTTAACCTAGCAGCGCGTGTTGTGATGCTCCTCTCCACCAGGACCTGTGTTCAGATCTCCAGGAGGAGAAGCAGACTCTAGAAACACAAGTGACCGAGCTAAAGAACAGCGTGGCTGAGCTGGAGGAGTACTCGCAAGCTTTAAGGGAGAGGGAGAGGCTGCTGGTGGCTTTCCCAGAGCTCAGCCCTCTGGCTCAGGCCCAACCACAGAGTAGGACATTATTTAATACGTATCTATACAATATAACCATCTTGAAATGATTTACCCACTGACTGACATAACTGCAATGTATGTAAACAGGACTCACTGAGTGCTGTTTACACCACCCTAGAGCACCAGCTCTTTGGCATACACACACAACCACATGCAAATAAAGTGTGACTCTTGTATCCAGCCCTTTCTCTTCTTTTAGTACTGTGGTCATGTTGTCAGTGTTTACATGTTGTTCATTGCATGTTTTCAAGGTACAGGAAACGTGCTTTTGGATATGGAACAACAACTGCAGGCAAATAGCATTCGTGTAAAGGTTCTGGAGCAGGAAAACGCTACCCTGCACAGCAGCCTTGTGAAACTGAGGGAAAGAGCACAAAATGCAACCAGGGTAGGATGGATGGGAAATTTGTTATATCGTAAACTGTGAAAATATGTGAATTCACCTGCTAAATGTTGGTTTCCTGGATGTTATTGGGATGATTGAAAATTATATTAAAACCATGCATTTTTATCAAAAGGAAGCATCACCTCAGGAGACATGGAGCCTCTCTCTGCCCAGCACACCAGTGGAAAAGCAACAAAATGACGTTACTTGTGAACACAGGTAGCATTATGTGTACTTGTTATAAATAATGAATCGTCACGCTATGTTTCCGGGTATTGCCTTATTTCTCCTTTGCACCACAGGGAGAGCAGTGCGACGCAGCTGGGATTAAGCCACCGTGGGAAGGACGCAAGACGAGGGGAAAGTGGTCTGGAGTCAGCTGGGTCAGATAATCGGGTGTCCACGGCCGCTGCTTCCCCCCCGTCCCTGAAACTTCACCTTCAAACCCTCCACCTCAACACGGGCTCCACTGCTGCTAAAAGCAACACCATAACACGCAGTGGTTCTCTCCTCTCTCGCTGCAGGAGCTTGAATCAGAGGAAGAAAATGAAACCCTGAATGCATAGATGCACTTAAACATAAGACCAGTCTGTCAGTTGGAGAGAGAAAGAACGCAGCTTTGGATAAGGAATTGTTATGGAAATCTGAAATTTAGAACACATAGCGCATGATATTATCAAAGAAGTTTATTTACATGTCTGCAGAAACGAACCACCGTCTACACACTACAGCAGTAGCATGCAGAGGGATGGCAACTTCGACATGTCTTATCTCTCTTTATAGTTAGACGGTACTGCCCACATTCAACATGGGACCTTAGCTTCAAAATACAGACATTGGAAACTGAGTAATAAAGTCATAAAACAATAAAAGTTATTAAGTCTTAATTCAGGATGCAGCTCTGCAGACACTTTTGTGTCTGGCATCCTTAAGGTTAATCTTACAAAACATAAACAGTAAAAAGCATGCCTAATAACAGTAACAGAGTCAAACAATACATAAAGTAAATTTTCCATCACAGAATCTTAAAACTACATGGCTCATAAAAAGCACATTCCCTACATTAATATGCCATACCACACTAACATGTATGTTTTTGTAATTCTACATTGCCATTGTGTACCACTACATCTCTGGTTATTAAGGGGACTATATAAATAATAAACTTACTGTGGATATATAGAAGGAAGACTGTTATTTTACTGCTAATAAAACAGGACATTGACGTCTATGGCATATTAAGTTCCTGAATATATGATGCTTTTCAAGTCAGACAAGTTACATGGTTCTGAGTAAATGGGCCGTTTGCACATCCTTGAATGTCACACAAACAATGACACGGAGGCAGATGTGTTGATAGTTTGCTATCTGTCAAAGGGAGAGTGGGAGTTTCCATGGAAACAAGTGCTGGCAGGATTCATGCTCTGCTGAATCCCTACAGACCTTTATTTCAGTCCCTCCAAGATAATTTGTCATTCATACCGTGAATAGTGCTCGAGGCGAGAACCACACATACTGTAGGTCATTGTGAGTTCTCATTTCTTTTTCTTTTTTTATTCGCACCACATGTCATGAGGCTTGCTTTGTCGGGGTAACATGAGATGCCATGAGCTTAGTTGGGTAATTTGAGTCTAATAAAGAGCCCAAGAGACTTGGCTTTTGTCAGAGCTACTAAAGCCAAACACTTCTTGTATTTGTTCATCTGTGTTTTCACAAACCTGACAGACGAACACTAGTAAGTATTAGCAAACACCTGATTAACATTACTGATCATCTTAGCATCAACACTCTGATCTCTCACCAATTCTACCTGAATGAACACCTGGTCTGTACTCAGGGTTAATCCCTAAATTGGGTTAACTATGAAGTTGTGTCATCAAGCATGTCATTTAAGTTAATCATAAGATTTTTCACGCAGTGCCACAGATGCCAGTGAACATGTCAGCAATACGCTTAAATCCATTCACATTAACTACAGCATTTAGTCGTGTTAATAAAGATCAGCAAACAGAACACTCGTGATTATGTAATAGACAAGACTGGATATGGGATGAACCATGACTGAATTGTTATTGTACTTGGCACTAAAGAAATTAGGACATTTGTACCTCAGTAACCCACATAGATGGGTTATTTGATCAAAATGTATCTGGTTAAAAAAGATCATTCTTAATGTTAGTTACAAGAAAATGGTATATTTATGTTACATATACAATCCAGAATTGACTATGGATGTTATTTCTGTTACCATGGTCTTTCTAAGCAGCAAGAGGCTCGCTTACAGATTATGCAAAATACGATCATTATATTTTTGATTACAATAAAAGTAACAGTATAGAACATATTAAATCATTAAAATAGTTCAACATTGCTAATATGGGTTCAGTATTTTGCAGCAAGTCATGTGTATGTCCATGTCAATAGACGTCAGGGAAGATAGCTCGCTACATATCTTTACGAGCAAGCTTACAACTCTTTTTTTCACTTTGGTCTTTAATTAGCTATCTGCAAATTGGTTCTTAGTTGCTTTTAAACATTATTTTACATTTTTCAATTTTATTTCATGCACTGCTGCACTTCTTTTAAATATGTTAATTGTATGCTTACCATTTCTTACATTCTGTTTATGTTGTATTTTTCTTAACTGCACTTTCTTTTATGGCATTCTCTTCTGTAAAGCACTTGGTGCATTTAAATTCTTTATTGTAAAGCACTTTGAACTGCATTTCCTGTATGAATGGTGCTATATAAATAAAGTTTTTTATTATAAGTGGCAGAGTATTTATAGGTGTTTGAGTTTGTATAACAATAGAAGTATTGAGGAACTATAACAGGTATTATATTATTGAGGTATTATAACAATACACATAGTCAGCAAAAATTTGTGGTTTAAGTTTATTATCCGTATGTCCAGGTTCCATGTTGAATTAATTTGTGGCTTAATTTTCTTTTTTCTGTGAATATTTAGATATCTGTGCTATACTGTATGTGGGTTGTTTAGGCTGGCTCTGGACCAAATACAGACTAGCCTTATCTTTATTTCAGTCCGCCCAAGATAATATGTCAGTAAAATCTTGTACATACACCACCTCAAAGCTGCTGTGAAGATGAGACTTCCTGAAACAATCTAGAAACAATTTTCATGACTAATGTATTCTATACTTTGTAGGAAGCGATTCCCTGAGGTGATACTGCAGTCAGATTATTCCACAATCCTGATTTTTGTAAATGCTGCTTCAAAACATTTATTTTTCATTTATAACACAGTCTTTTGCATTTTATACAGACATACACTATAACAGAAAGATTGGAGAATTAATGTGCACAGAGTAGAGTACGATACTATTCAGAAGTAAGAAAATAATTGGATAAATGTGGTTCCTGGCACAAAAAACGACAGTGAAACAGGTGAGAGAATGTTCAGCTTTAAAAAGCACCGCAGTATCGATATCTGTCACCGGCCCTGACATCAAAAGCTTAACGGTGACACAAAATTACCAGACAATAGTTTTCAGTGTGCAAAGTTGTACAAAACTATCCTGTTTTGAAATTATGCCAAATACCTCCTAGCGTGCATTCTCTTCCACATCTGCATTTTGGTTTGATAATTAGAAAGCATGATGTCCTGTTTAAGACAGACAAATAAATAAACAAATAAATCATTAAGACTGATAACTTTAACTTTGGGATTCAGTCTGCATTGATTACGTGTTTAAGGCCATTGGTTTCTTATGTAACACATGCAAACATACTGAAATGAATAAAAACATAGAAGTATTTGGGATCATTTGAAGTACATTTACTTATGTAATAAAAACTGAAGCCTAATGTTCATTTATTGAAACTGTTGTTTGAGTGTATTCTGTAGGAATGTTATGTGTGTAATATGCATGCCTTCCTTAATCTAGGTTAAGATGCAGACTGGCGACAGTGACTGCTGCAAATCAACTGGGATTACGGAGGCCCCAGAGATGAAGCACATCCCAGGCTTGACATAATAACCAATGTCTGTCTGCCTTACCCTGTGTGTGAAGATTCCCATTCAAAAGGTTTTTGCTTTCCTTATATATCCAACAATCTAATTATATTTCAGTAAATCATACAACAATAAAGTAAAAGTGAATAATCTATGTGCTTTGATTTCTAATCTCATGCCAACAAGGGAAAAAGGTGGAGAGGGCTGCTGTCATGGGATGATATTTAAGAGATTAAGTGAAGCACTGAGGTGTCGTTCAACCACATAGAAGGTGAACACAAATTACTGTTGGAGACTAATAGAGGTACATGCAAACATATATAACACAGATACTGTCACACAGAAAGATGCCACTGGCAGAAACAGAAGATCTGTATAGATAATCAATCAATAGAAATAACAGAAAAATAAATATCTTAGAATATAGGATAAAATAATTTGCCAGAAACCAGTATACGTAGGGCAGTCTATGAGTACCAAAAGGAGGAGATGGACTATGAGGATCCAAATTATTAGAGCCTATAGTTTCTCCTGAGGATATGAGAAAAGAAAAGAAAGGCAAACATGTAAACTCACAAAAGTCTGTGCATTCATCTGCTTAACAAAAAACAAAACAAAGAAACATGCAGCAAATTAATGCTTACTATCCTTAAACTGACAGCTTCAAAAATGCAATGGGTCCATTGCAAAGTGACAGTTTTGGTGAATGTCGATTTCCCAGGTCCAGGTGCGCGTTCAATCATTCACTGAGTATATACCTAACTAAAAGTACAGTTTGTCACAAACAAAGCACCGAATATAACCTTTATTACCACGTGGAGTCTGACAGACTGGCAGGGTTGCAAGAGAAGAGCTGGTCTAAAAGGATAATATAACACAACTTTGATGCTAGGAGCGTACAGGACAGTAATAAAGCTCTCTACTGTACATTTGAGTATTACAAGATATACAAATATGCTTCACAACGAGACAGAGCGTGCACCCCATCCTGGGGTGTGCTTACATTTGCAGAGCAACAGAGTACAGACTGCAGCAGGCCGGTCACGCTACAGGGAGTGAGATACAGAGAGTACACAAGTAATAGTACAGCATATGAGTGGGAGACAACAGATAATACCAGGCAGTGGTAATGACTATGTTTGGTCACACCTCATCTTGACCCTGCGTTCTCCTCAGCTGTCGAGGCAGTGGAGGGGTCGCGCTGAGGAGTCCACTTGCCCATCGGGCTGGACAGACTGCACTGTCTCTACCAGGCTGCCGCTGGGCAGCACCACGTACCGGGCGGCCATGTCTTTGGGCTGCAGCTCCCGCATGCCTTCCTTACTGTGCCAGATCCCATAGCCAAAGTACACACAGAGACCTGAGAAAGGAACAGCATGAGACACTTGTAACTGTAGTGACAAAAGTGTCTCCCGTGAGATCCAAAGTTTTGGTCTGTGCTTTCAGTTTTCATATTTTATTCTATATAGGCAAAATCAATGCGTGTGTGTGTGTGTGTGTGTGTGTGTGTGTGTAAAAACCCATAAACAGGCTGTTATAATAACTTTGATGCTACAATTTTTAGACAACAAGACTATTACGTTTACCATGTTCACAATCTGTGTTTGGTGTGCTAGCATGCTAATGTTTGCTATTTAACGGTAAACTTACAGTAAACAGCTGCGGCTGAAGGGAATGTCATCTGTTTTGCGGATACTTAGTGAGACATTAAAGTATTTAAGACAAATACAATTTTGACCTGATGATGGCGCTAGATAAAAAGTCAGACTTATCGCCCATGTTAATACAGTTCATTCTGAGGGGGGCATGAATGTGTATTGCTGTTCTAAAACATTTCATTCTGCACCAAACTGGTGGAGCAGCCGGGCCGACAGACGGACATTGCTGCTAGCATGGCTTGAAAAGCATTTCAGAAGAACTCAATATGTCAGAGGCTTGACATTTACTGTGGCCAGTGATATCCACTGCTCTTTGGTGTAATATTGATTACTTGGCTTTAACTCCACCTGAACTCTGAGTCGAAAGAAGAAACCCCCACGCCTTTTGTCTTCAGTGGCCATTATGAAAGGTCAGTGGCTGTTTGGTTCTCTAGGGAAACAAAACGAGCCCAGCCTCCCTGTCGTGTGTAATATTCCATGAGCGTGCATCTTGTTCACTTGCTGCAGTCTGACAGTAGTGTTTAAATGGTTTAGTGGCCCAGAGAAGTCTTAAGCTAATGCAGCTAATCATGTTTGCTCAGTGACACCCCCCCCCCACTTTCCTGAAGGGGCATTGACGCTGTTTGACCACCATCTACAGCCTCAGAGGGTTTCTCGGAAAAAGGTGAAACCTTTCTCTATTCCCCTACAGACACTGTTCGTTTAATCGCATGATGTATGTAACACTTAAGTACATTAAGCCTCGCAAGCAATAGATGGCAGATGTTTTATGACATTGTATTCCAACTACTTACAGAGATCAAATTTATTTCATGTGTTTGTATAGAGAGCAAGATGTATGCCCAGTGCACACAGTTTTTTTTGTTGTTGTGCGAAACATGCATTTGTTTTGCAGGAATGTGTCTGAGAACCTATGCAAGAGAGGAGAGGAGTTTATACTCAGCTACTGTGTTTTCTGTCTGAGCTCTGGTGCCTTCTCACCTACGGCGATCCATACGGTGAATCGAATCCAGGTTAGAGAGCTGAGCTTCAACATGAGGAATACATTAATGAGGATACTGGCACCTGGAATCAACGGAACCAAAGGCACCTATACAACAATGAAAACGTTAGTCGTACTCCAATGTAGCTTTCATGACAATAACGTTCGGCTTCAAATAAATGTATCCAGGACCAAAGTACAAGCGAAAGACAGCAGCGTTCAATCACCATATTACACATAAAGTGCATACGTATCGTGTGATAGATGTTAAAAAAATCAAAAAAGGAGCTCACCTGGAATGTTTTGCTGTTGGTTTGAGGCTCGTGAATCCATATGAGCGCCAGGCTGAGAACATAAGCTAAGCTAAAAATCACCAGCAGCACTGTGACGCTCCACACCGGCAGCTGCAGCTGGTTCCTTCCAAATTCTAGCACAGCACAGAGAGAGACTGAGCTCACTATCAGAGTCAGCACGCAGAAGGCCACCACCTCGCCTGGCTCACAGTGCCCCAGCAGCCTGCCGAGGTAGGGCTCCCAGTAGGCCTTCAGCTGCCCCACTCCACGCCGCTCTCTTTCCTTCTGCCTCTCCACCAACTGGAGTTTGTCAGAGAAGGACTCGTACTGCTTCAGCTCCCCGCTGTCCTCAGTTATGGTCTGCGACTCTGAGGGGGCAGGGGAAGGCTCAGCAATGGGGTTGGGAGATGTGGAAGCACTTCCCTTGCTGCCGGGTTTATCAGGCTGGAAGCGCAGCACAATAACACTCGCTGCCACAAAGGTGTACGCCAGGAGGGTGCCGATGGACAAGAACTGCACCAAGGCCTCCAGGTCAAAGATGAGAGCCATGGTGGCCATGAGGATCCCAAACACCAGTATAGCATTGACAGGGACTTTGGTGACGGGATTGACACGTGCGAAAATGGAGAAGAACAGCCCATCCTCTGCCATGGCGTACACAATCCGAGGGAGGGAGAAGAGATTACAGAGCAGCACAGTGTTCATGGCTAGAAATGGGAACAGAGAGTCATTATCAGGACATAACTCAAAATAAATCAAGTGATTGCACTCTGCAGCCAATATTCCTGCAAAACATACATACACTTAACGTCTAATAGCCATTTAAAATTGTACTTCTCGATCAAAAGGTTGACACTCACCACAGATGGAACCTACTGCCACAACAATTCCAGCCCAACTGTAACCACGGCGGAAGAAAGCATCTGCCAGCGCTGAGTTGGGGTCCAGCGTGTGCCAGGGTACCATCAGTGTGAGCACTGTGGAGACCAGGATGTAAGCTGTTGCTGCCAGTCCAAGGGAGATCGCAGTGGCAATGGGAATAGCTTTCTGTGGATTCTTTGCCTCCTCACTTGAGGATGCGATTACATCAAAGCCCACAAATGCGTAGAAGCACGTGGCTGAGCCTGCCAGTATTCCAGATAGCCCAAAAGGTGCAAAACCTCCCTCTTTCTGGCTCCAATTGACTGGTTCAGCCAGCATAAAGCCAAAGACCAGGATGAAAACGATGACACCCATACTAACAGTGGAGAAGATATGGTTGAGGTAAGAAGACACTTGAACTCCAAAGGAAATGAAGAACGAGGCAACTATTAGGATCCCTGCTGCAAGGAGGTCGGGGTAATGGGCAAGGAAGGGCACGTTCCACTGCATAATGTGCGTCTCTGTGAAGTTCTGGATGGCATGGTTAAAAATCGAGTCCAGATAGCCACTCCAGGCACGTGCCACTGCAGCGCCACCAATCATGTTCTCCAGAATCACATTCCAGCCAATGAGAAAGGCCCAGATCTCCCCCACAGAGACATAGGTAAACATGTAGGCGGATCCTGTTTTGGGAATGCGTGCTCCAAACTCTGCATAACAAAAGGCGGCCAGTAGAGACGCAAAACCTGCAAAAAGGAAGGATATGATGACAGCGGGCCCAACCATGTCTTTAGCCACCGTTCCTGTCAGGACATAAAGCCCAGAGCCCACCATGCCACCAACTCCCAACAGAGTCAGGTCCAGGGTGGAGAGGCAGCGTTTCAGCGACGTGGCCATCATGTCATCATCAAGCGTCTTGAGTCGGTTCAGTCTCTGACAAAGGCGCACCGCTGAGTTGCAGCCTCTCGGACAAGTTGCCATGGCTACAGCGTTGTACAGGCCTGCTGGACAGGTTGGTGTTGAAACAGTCACTCTGGATCCATTATCTGTCTATGAAGCTGACCTGCAAGACGACAGGCAAACATCAGAACAAGAAAAGCTACTACAGGTTTCCAAAGTCTGACTTGCTTAATATGCATACTAGGAATTCCACACTCAAGCATGCACTTTGTCCATATTTCATCTGTTTAGCAGGAACGTACTGTTGTAAGTTTGCAGGGTGGAGTCTGGTGTTCGGTTCAAATACTTGTATACAGTTCTGAGCCCTGTGTGAACAACCAAATCTACACCACTGTGGTAATAGTCATTGCAATTAAATTAATACGTTGGTTAATTGAGAGCTCCTGATTGAGATATTTCTGAACAGTTACATTTCTGATTGTAACATCAATAGAATTTTGCTTTGCAGGAAGGCTGTTGCAGTTAAAAACAGCATATTTACGCGCAGTAAATCAGATAAAGATGTAGGCTATCTGTCTGTCTAGCACTTCGGGTTCATCCATCTGGTCTGGGTTTTTGCAGTGAGGCCTGGCACTCATCACTCGGCCAGTCCACGTCATCTTAAAGACGTCCGGTGCGCTGATGTGTGAAATAAAAAGCTTTAACTACAGTAACGACAGGAGATGCGGACGGTGTATTTCTCATTTGTTTGACTGCCAACGCCACGTTCAGGCGTTTCTTCAGTGACGAGCGTTGTTCATCCTCCTGGTCCGGGTGGCGCAACATCCCGATCCCTGCCCTCGACAGGCGTACGGCGACGGGATGCCTCCGTTACCATTACGTAACGCTTTATTCCCCTCTAGACATAAAACCACATAATCTAGGCGACGCGACTCGCTTACAGTAGCCCGCATGTTCGTCTCCGGCAGAGAATAATACGCGTCGTTTTAACGCCAAATTAATAATTTAGAATAAAATGGAACCGGGAGGCACGAGGAGGATCGTTGGTGCATTAGACTCCCTCTCCGGGATGCAGCCTGCTGGATACGCAGAGCGACGTCGCGAGGCGCCGTTTCTCCCCTTGGTAACGACAAAAAGGGAACAAACGGCTGTTGTAGAACATAATGAATGCAAGTATCGCTGTACCGTCGTTGTTCAGGGCCTCTCATCTGTGCTGCAGGTCCGGTGCTGCTGGTAGAAACTGCCGGTGAGCACCGTCCGGTGATCGAGCCGCAGGTGCGCCGCCTGGACTGCGTCTTAAAGGGACAGTCACCGCTACAGAGCAGCTGGAAGGGCTTCCCCTCTGCGCCCCCACCCCATAACACAGCAGAGCAGGAGACTACCCAGAGAGGGGGTCCCAGAGGGGGGGGGTCCCTGAATATAAATGTGAACATGTTTGAGAATCATGCGTAGATAAGTACGTAGGAGCCTAAGTAGTCCAAGTAAAAACAGTGGGAGGGGCCTACTTCGGACCCTCTGTGAACAGACTGACTGTAAAAGGAAAAGTCCTGCATTGGAATTTCTACTTTAGTCAAAGTATCCTACACAAGTATGGAATGATAGGAGTGCCACAATAAAGAATAAATATGTAAATAAAAGAATAAAAGAATACGACAATAAATGTGGAAATATAAAGAGAAATAAATAAAAGAATAAAAGAATACGAC